>PVJO010016248.1:0-42566 GCA_004026905.1 Hystrix cristata | reverse complement strand
AAATTGTGCTGCTATGAACATGGTTGTGCATATATCACTGTGATATGATGATTTTAATTCTTCTGGGAAGATACCAAGCAGAGGAATAGCTGGGTCAAATGGAACCTCTAGTTGTAGTTTTCTGAGGAATCTCCACACTGATTTCCACAGTGGTTGGACCAGTCTGCATTCCCACCAACAGTGGAGGAGGGTTCCTTTTTCCCTGCAGCCCTGCCAGCACCTGTTATTGGTTGATTTCTTGATAATAGCCATTCTCTCTGAATACTCCCCATTCTTAAATTCTTCTTACTCTGATCAACTTCGCCTTTTTCAAAAATACCACCTATCATTTTAAAATTTACTTGTTATTTTTACAGTGTATTTCCTGACTCCTTGAAAAATGTATATTACACAAGAGTAAGAATCTTTGTTGTTTGGGGACATAATTCCTTCAAGCCTCTAGAATAGGATTTCTCAGTTTTGGTACCCTTGATCTTTGGGCTGTGTGGCTCTTTGTAGGGGCTGTTTTGTACACTGTAGATTTAGCAGGTTCTATGACCTTTAGCCACTATTTGTCAGTGGCACTTCCTGGTTGTGACAAACAAAAAATGTTTTCAGATGTTAGCCCAGTGACCCCTGTGGGTGCAAATGGTCTCCAGTTGAGAACAGCTGTTGTAGAAGAGTGCCTGCTACTGCCAGACACTCAATAACTGTTTGTTGAGAGAAAGAAAATAGAATGAACAATTTTTAGATGCATGTATTTCTCATGTAGTCCCCCAGCATTCATAATTTACCACATTCATCACCAGGAACATCACTAGAAAAAGGCTAAATCTCAGGCATTTACAAGATGTAGTGACAATCTCTGCAGTTGCTTTTGTGAAAGACAACATGTGGGGAGAAAGGCATCTTGAATAATACACACCACAAGGCTGTCTAAGAAGGTATTGCTTATGAGAGTTATGTGGATTTGCTCAATAAGATTTATAGAGATTTATAGATTTATACAACAACAACAACAACAACAAAGTCTAGTGTTTCTTATACTATTCAGAGAGGTTAAGTAATTTGTACATCTCAAGAGGCTGCACAGCTAGGATTGAGAATGAGCTTGAATTACATGTTAAAAATATATTTAATATTACTTTTATATAACAGAAGGAATATAGTGATAATCAAAAGACTTGTGCAAAAACCAGCCTCTCTGAGGGCTGTATGTGCCATCTAAGGCCATCACTTCTCTACAGTTAGAAAATACATAGTATACCAAATCATAAAGAATAATAATTAAAATCATCTTGATAGCTCTTTGCTTTGAATGTTCTCTTTTCATTTTCAGAGGAAAAATACTCTATAGGAAAGAATGAGGCTGTCAGTGCTATTCAGCGATGACTCAGTGGGCTCAAGCACGATTTTAAGGGTAAGGCCAGCTACCCTCAACAAGGAATATTCTTCCCAAAGGATGTGTGCCGGGGCCCAAGGTTCCTGTGAGCTAAATTATGTATTTGATTGTTTTGTGTTGAAGGGGAAATCATGCACATGGTATAAGATGCAAAACAAACTAAAGGATCTATAGCAAAAGGCAAGTCTCACTCCCATTCCTGTGTCCCAGCCACGTGGCTTAGCTTTCTAGAGGCAGCTGTGGTCTCCATTTCCACTGTGGGGCCCTTTCAGTTCTGTGTGTGAGCAAGCTCCCAGGTGAATTCAGGGTTTCCACCGTAGAGGGCTTTCCTGTCTCTATAGGACATCTACACGCCTCTTCTCCTCTGGTCCTCCCAGCAAACACCCCAACTGCATGAAAGAAATGTACTGAGCAGAGGCACATGCACCCCTCACCTCTTTCATCCCGTGCCCCAAGATATTTAAGGAGGTCTGGTGTTTCTCCCACAAATGGCTGCTCCCTCTACCATCTTGGAAACACCTGAACACAATGCATCCTATGGACATTTAGTCCTAAAGCCCAAATAAGATGGGCAAGCACTTGCCAAGGTGGGCTTTGATCCTTGAATTTCCCTTTGCAGGCACATCTCTGTCCTCTTTTGCTGGCTTGGCTGCCATCTGCATGTTGCCAGGTCCGAGGAAGGGCCTGTGGGTCTCCCCTGGCAGATGCTGCCACTGTTTTAGCCTGAGGGCCCTGCAGGCAGCCCCTGGCAACATTTTTAATTCAACATCAAACTTCAGCTTGAAATTTAAAAAAGAGGGGGGGAAATGACAAGATGTCAATGTCTCAGAACCTAGCAAGTGGGGCTTGTAAATCCATCTAGTCTGGGTGCCTTTGAGCTAGGGGAGTTCTTATCCCTTGTGGTACTGGGAGTGTCTGTACCCAATCTAAGTGCCCCTAAAGAATACTGCAAAGGCTTGATGCAGAGGCTATGTCCCAAGAGCAGACCTCCAGTCTGGTCAGACAGCCTTTTAAATAAATAAAATCAGATGAAAAGCCGATTAGGGCACATTTTTAAGCAAAAAAAAAAAAAAAAAAAAACAGTTTCAAAACAAAGTACATTAAGGATCTGTTTGGGAAGGACAAAATACATGTGAGAATGTACAACAAAAAATTTAGAAGGCTAGACTCCTAAAATTTATATTTCTAAGACTAGGTAGTATTTAAAATTTCTTTTTTATAGCTCTCTACATTGTCTGAATTTTTCCTTTTTTTGAGGGGGTGCTGCTGAGGATTGAACTTAGGGCCTTGCGCTTGCTAGGTAAGCACTCTACCACTTGGGCCAAATCCCAACCACTACATACTTTTATAGCCAGAAAAATAAGCTTCTCTATAAAATTTTAAAATAAAAAAATATAATAAAGATGGGCTGCTATTTCCTTAGTACCCACAGAATCCTAGAAGGGATCATAGTGAGTTCTCAACAGCCCAGGCAGCTTGGCTTAGTGCTTAAATCTCCAGCTATAGCTCAGTGGACCTCATTCGCCTAGCAGAGACCTTGGCATAATGTGGGCATCAGCTCCACAACCACTCCTAACTTCCAGCCAAGTAGACCCTCACAGTTATTCCTCCTGTGATCATTTCCTTTGACCCCCACAACCCCTCTGGAAAGTGCATGGAGTCACTATTTCTATTCTCATTTTGCATATAAAGAAACCAAGGCTTAGAAAATTTAAGAGTCAAGTAGTAGATTTAGACTGAAACCTTGTCTTTAGACTGAAGTCCATAGCATATACCACTCCGTGCTTTAACGTGTGTGCATCTCTGTGCCTGCATATTATCAGGGGACAGTCTTGTGAATTCCCGATATTTTCTGCTTATTTGGAGTAGTAATGAAAAGATGTCCTCTAGAACCAGAAATGCAAACTTGGAAATCATCTGGGGATGATAGTTGCATTGCTGGATAAAAAGTCTGGCTTTGCATGAATTGTGTGGTCCCACCTGGCCTCCAGTGAAGACTCTGCAGAACTCAGGTTCTGCAGGGCTGTTTCTTTTCCACTGACTTAGCTGTGGCCCCCAGCACAGTGCTCCAATGCTGTGCGACTCTCTTTTCCTATGAATGAATGAGCCTGGTTGAAGGTGTGAGAGGAGGGGTGACCGTCTTCTCTTCTCCGAGGTCTGGGGCTGGTCTCCCCGCGGCTCACCTCTGATTCCCTCCACATCTCAGCTCCCACCAGACTGAAAACCTGTTTGCTGATTAGACCGCCAATTCCGAAGTGAGTAGAGTGGGTGTTGGGGATTTAGTTCAGTGGTAGAGCACTGACCTAGCAGTGCAAGGTCCTGAGTTCGATCCCCAGCACCCCACCCCCAAATGAGTAAGGTGGAGAATAGAGGTGAGGGAAGGTGGGGAGTGTAGGGGGAAAAAAATGTATGCTAAGAAGAGAGTGATAGGTAGTAAGATCCAAGAAGGAAGAAAAAAAATCCTTTTACTCCTCCATCCCCCAGAAAAGAAATGCAATTTCCTCTCATTTCTAGCTACTCTGAGCACTAGCTATAAAAATAAAAAATGAGAAATAGAGTTAGTTGTTGTCATTTCAAATACAAATGGGCATGTACCTTCAGCCTTTATGGCTACATAACTTCCACTTCCAGTGCTCAGTATTTATTGGCTTTGACTTATTGATAGAACATCCTGGGGCCTGAAGTCCTCCTTTCCACAGAGCAAAGACACCATCAGCAACCGCTTTCTCCTCTCAACCCATGAATAATAATGTGGATGATGATGACGGTGTTATTATTATCATTTGGTATTTAGCCAACGTCTTTCCCCGAAGTACTTAAAGCACTTTATAGGCATTGCCTTATTATTCCTCACAATACCTCCCTGGAGAGAGGGTGAGAACAGAGATTTGATTTCCATTTCACTGAGAGGAGAAGCTGAGACCCAGAGCAATGAAAGGGCTGCTCCAAGGTCAGCTGGAGAAACTGGGCTGAGGTTAGGGCTCATAATGGCTGTTTAAGGGCGCCTTTGCACTCACCGCTAGGGAGAATGAGTCATTAGCTCATTCATCAAGTTCTAAGTGTAGCAGGACATTTAAACGGGAAATTTTGGCAGAGGCTCATTCTAAAGGGAGGTACTGTAACAAAATACAAAATTTTCAAAAGTAGGTGGCAGAGGAAACCCTGGCTTACCTCAAAGGTATAAAAGAGCCAGGGGGTAGAAATTAGAGGATTTTTTTTTCTTTTCTTTTCTTTTCTTTTTTTTTTTGAGGCAAGGTCTTGCTACATAGCCTAAACTCGCCTATAACTTGTGATCCTCCTGCCTCAGCCTCACAGTACTGTACTGTGATTACAGGTGTGTGCCACCACATCCAGCTGGAAATTTTAGGTCTTTGGAGAGAACTTTTCACCCCAAGTGGGGGGTGGGGCTGCACTTCATGTCCAGCCTGAGGAAAGGATCCCCTCGAAGAAGCAAGAGGACCTTGGTGGAAAGAAACTGAAAGTGGAGTCCACAACGTCCGTCCAGGGACCCTGGGTGGAACCATGAGCCATCAGCGAGAACAGGAATGCATTCGCTCATGCCAGGGAAATGGAAGCGAGAATCTACATCACTGAGGTCTCCAAAGAACACCTGGAAAACCCCTCAAGCAAAAGAGCTTCACACTTCTGCCGGGTCCAGGGAGTACCGATCACTAACTACCACTGGGAACAAGAGCTTACTGCTTCCTCTTTCCTTTTCTTCCTCAGCCTGCACCTCTACCCTTAGGGGTAGGGCCGGGTGGATAATTAGAAGGGCTGAAAGCAGCCCAGCACATTCCATTCTCCAACTCCAGGTCTAAGGAGGGGAGGGGTGAGCAATGTTAAGTTAACTGTGTTTATTATTACATGGTGATTGAGCATCTTAATTCTCAAATTGAGATAATATTTTATAAATTAAAATGAATAAAAGTTACCTAAGAATAAACAGAGAAGCCATAGGACCTGCCCAGCTTTATCCAGTGGCAGAATTCTCCCCTCAGGACAGATTTTAGTGGATGGAGAAGGCAAAGATGAAATTGTACACTCTTTGAGATACATTTGTGCAAACAGGTGGATAATAAGTTCGAAGAGGGGGAGCGGTTATGCCAAGAAACACTGAATATCGCAAGTCTGTGTGGCTTATCACCATCTGCGCCCGATTTTATCCAGGGTCGTAATACAGTAGCAGCTACTGTTTTGAAGCAGTGACCTCGTGTTAGGCCCTGATAAGACACTTCATGTATACCATCTCATTTAATATTCTCAGCTCTCCACCAAGTGATTTCCTTCCATTCTCTAGATGAAGAAATGTGGATATAGAGGTAAAATAAACTTGCCAGTAGGCACACGCACAGCGCAGGTTTTTCTAGCTCCAGTACTTTGCTTCTAAGCCATGCCGTGTCCCTCTTTCAGAATCAGATGAGCTGTCTTGTGCCCCTTCGTTGCCCAGTGCTCTTCCCAGCCACAGAGGCACATGGGTGGGTAATCCATCTTTCCTCAGCACGCAGATCTCACCAGAGTCAGAACTCAGCCCAAATTAAGTCCCCCGAGTTCAGCACAGTGCCTTGGTATACAGCTGACACTCGATAGGTAGCTACTGCTTGCTGCTAACACTTAGCAAATGTGTGGGCTTTGAAGTCAAACCTTGACTACCTAATCTGCCACTCGTTAGCTGTGTGGCTTTGATTAAATTATTTTATCCTCTTTGAATCTCAGTCTTCATCTGTGAAATGGGTTGATAATGATTCCCTGAGAGGGAGCTTGGGAGGCGTACATAAGCCTACTGTCACTTTGAATGCCTTCAATAATTATTTGTTGAACAAATCACTAAGTCAAATGTTGCTCTTTGTCATTCCTCATTCATACAGGAAAAGCCTCATTTTCAAATCATCTCAGAGGTGCCATAAAGGCCTGGGTCAGCTCGTACGCTCTGTACAGGGACAGGGCACACTATGCTGGGTGGAAGAATGCTAGCAACTGACATTGTCTTTGTCACAGAAGCCCTAGGGTGGGACTACACTCCAGACGACATGTGGCTAGGTTCTTAATGAAGGTGTTCAGTGATTTAAAACATGTATGTTCAGAGCCAGTGTGTAGTATACCTAAGTGTTTTATATGTAATCTCATTGATTCCTTGCACAACCCTACTTAGTAAACTCTATTATTGACCTTTTTCTTCTCTCTTCTCCTCTCTTCTCTCTTCCTCCCCCTCTCTCTCTCTGATTTGTGGAAATCAAGGCTAAGAGAGGCCTGGTAACTTACCCAAGGTTATACAATAATTATGGGGATGCTGGTATTGAAATTCACTATTACCGAATCTAGGAATCTACCCTTGGTAATTCCTACTTATTATCTCCCTTATACATAATTCTACAGGTAATGTAGCATGAGGTTAGTTGTTTATGTCTCTGCCTTTGTATGCAAACATCCTGTTTCCTTCATCTTTGTGTCTTTCTAGAGCCCTGCATAGAGTCTGTGCTCAGTAAGCCTTGTTAAAACACTTTGCTGGCTAGATTTACATTCAAAATATGTGTCAAAGCTGTCCACTTCTTTCCAACTCCCCTCCAACTAACACGCAAGCTGCTAGGACCTCTCTTCTGCAGAACTATAAACCAGTTTCCAAATGGTATCTCTGCTTCTATCCTTCTATTTTCTTCAAGTTCTACACTGCAATTGGAGTGATCTTAAGCTATTTGCAACAGAAGTAATAATTTGAGAATATAAAGCCAACATTTTAGTTTGAAAATATAAAGCCAAGGGTGGATGGTGATGTCACTGTTGGACACAATGAGTCCTGATGATGAAGAGGGAAGCCAATTCCTTCCACTATGGGATTAGGGGTAGGGGTAGGGGACACAGATGATGGAACATGTGTGGCCAATCTCTTCTCTTAGATAGATTGAAAGGAGACTCTTACCTGGCTTTCTGATCCTAATTTGGACTCTTGGAGGAGGCCACCTTGTGGTGTGCTATCTAGGAAAATGTGGAACAGACACATTAGGGTAAAACTGGTGGCATGGCATGAGCAGGTAGAGTTAAATCACAAAAAGTTTACCCTGGGCTTCTTTGGAAAGGTCCGGAAGTTGCCATGTGCTCCCCTGGAGGGATATAGTGTAGCTCTTCGGAAAGCTTACTGATCTGAAAGAGCTGTAGCCGGCAAGGATGACCTGCAAGCCAATAGTTGAAAGACTTGAGGGCAGACGGCAGGTGGCTATGTGGCAACAAGATCAAGGTCGAGGTGAGTCAGTGGGGCTGCGGGGCTGGAGACTGGGGAATTCTTGTGGTAAAACAGGCATGATTGCCTTCGATAGGCTTCTGCAACAGGGAAGTAACATGGGGAGAACAAAGGCCCTCGCAAGGACCCAGGCTTTTCCTGCCACCCTGAGGAGCTGTGTGTAGGCTCCTTATGATCTAGAAGGCAAATCTTGGCATTTTCCTAAAGGCAACTGTTCTGACCAGAAAGATGAATAACCAGACTAGAGACTGAGATATGAATCTTGAAGAGTCAAGCTTTTGCTCAAGTTAGGAAAAGTTTAAACTTGGACTCGTGCGAAGAGGGAAAAGGACACCATTTTCTTTGCATAGCTGGATGAGGTTGAGCAAAGTTTCAGATCAAGTGGACATTATACACTTGACATGACCTTCCTACTTAAAAATCCTTCAAAGTGTTTCCGCTGCAGGTGAATGAAATCTAAATGCCTTTCTGTGGGCTGTAGGGCTCAGCATCATCTGGGCCAAGCCAACCCCCACCCCCACCCCCACCTCTGGTCTTGCACCACTTCTTAGAATATTCGAATGTCCTTTCTGGGGACTGGCATTTGCTGCCTGCCCTCCCTGGAGTCTTCTTTAACAAGCTTTCTCACAAGTGGATCCTTCTATCTCTGCACTTAGCTGAAAAGTCTACTCAGAAAAGCCTCCTTGACTACCGAACCTGAAACAAGCCCCTCTCCCCTGCTTGTTATCCTCTCACGGTACTCTGTTTCCTTCAGAGCAGTGATCACAACTTGGAATTATTTATTCATTTTTATGTTCACTGTTCGCCTCTTTATGTAGACTCTAAACTTCATGAGGACTGGTTCGATATTACATATCTGTTGAAGCAAAAAAGAGAAGGAGCTAAGGAAGGAGGTGAAAGGGCTTAAGGAACCCACCAGCACAGGTGAATCTGCATAGTTATTCCACCGCCAAGTATTTCTTGAGCACCCCAGCTGCTGCAGATGTTGACGCTACAGGCGCATGCCTTGTTCTTTTCTCCAATTGACTGTCTTTGGTTTCAGAGAGCCTCTTGGTAGGAGCTGTCTGGGAGGTTACACAGAACCCCAAGGACAGTCCATATGTGTGGCTGATAGTAAGAAGGGCAGGACAACCTGTGAGATGCGATCGATGTGTCAGGTCTCCCAAGGGGAATGTCTAGGCTAGACTTTGTCTACAGCACGTCTTTACCCAGATCCTTCCCCTGCCCTGTACTACTTCTCCCTGTCCTCCACCTTCCACTACAGGCCTCTGCCGAGGCTTTCCCCTCGATTAATCACATGCACAAGAATCCCCACCTCAGCCTCTGAGACTACAGGACATATGACAAGCCTCTTTCGTGCGCTGGGCAGGTGAGTGGGAGGAGGGCAAGGGAAGAGAACTTGAGGGCTAAATCTGGACAGAAAGCCCTGCAGTGTCCCCTTCCACTCCCCATTCTCCCCACTGATCCAGCTGTGAGGATGCCATAGATGTGCCACTCAGAAACCATCAATTATTGAAGAAGCTCTGGAAGAAGGGAATGTAAACGAAGATGAAAGAT
Organism: Hystrix cristata; assembly: GCA_004026905.1. NCBI lineage: Eukaryota > Metazoa > Chordata > Mammalia > Rodentia > Hystricidae > Hystrix > Hystrix cristata. The sequence goes on along the minus strand of PVJO010016248.1, from coordinate 33,396 downwards.
TCCAAGGGAAGACAGACAGGGCCGACTGCTTGGGGAGCATCTAAGCTATCACGTTTGGGAAAAAAGCATTTTAGTTTCCTGCTGTGAGAAAGCGCCAAATGCTTTGGAGGCTGAAGAAGTGGCTCTGACAAAGACAGAAACGGGTGGGTGGGGCTGAGTGATGGTGCTTTTTCATCTTCCCCCTTTTGCTGATCCAGAGACAGGCACTTTAAATCTGGCAAGGACTGAGGTGGCGCTCTCTCTCTCTCTCTCTCTCTCTCTCTCTCTCTCTCTCTCTTTCTCTCACCTTCCCCTAGCGATTGAATCTGAGGCCTTCACATTGTTCACACTGATCTACCTCCCCAGTCCTTTTTAAAAATATTTGAGATATAAGTCCCTAAATTGACCAAGTTGGGCTCCAATTTGAAATCCTCCTGCCTCAGCCTCCCGGAGTGCTGGGATTACAGGCTTGCACTACCAGGCTTAGCTGCAACTTTCTTTTTAAATCTCCTCTGTGGTTATTTTGGAGACAGGAAGGAGTAGGAAGCCAACAGACCTGTCAAACAGTCAGAAGGTGGCCACCTTCAGAAAGGGAGGACCCAGGCCAGAGGGATGCTAGGCCTGGTTCTTGGATTATGCAGGAAAGGGGGAAGTACAAGCTCTTCTGAACCTTCCTGAGTTGGGTCAGGTCCTTGCTGCTGAAGGAGGAAGCAGAGTTAATTCAGGTCAAAGGTAAACTCAAAGCTGGGATGCTTTAAAGGAATATGTAAATGAAGTGTTTTCATCTGAAGTGACGTTCCCCTTTTCTATTTTGAAGGCCTAACTGTGGAACAACAACTACAAGTGTTTATTAAAGACATAAAATAACCCATTCACTGTACTAGGCAATGAAATAAAGCCCTGCCCCAAACCGAGAAATGCTCAGCAGTGGTTTCAAGCTAGGAGGGAACCCAGTCATGCCAAAGCGCTCTTCTTTCCAGCACGCCTGTGAGTGAAGGTACAGGTTTGTAGCTCAGGTCTGGTAGGGAAGTTGGGTAAGTTGCAAGCTCCTGAGAGGAGCAAGCTCTGCCTGCCTTGCTTCCGAGGTCTCTACGGTGTTTAGAGCAGTGCTGGGGCCTAGAAGGGACTCAACAGATGTTTGTGGATTGAAAGAATAAATGGTCAAGGTTAAGTGTGCTAACTTTGAATTCACTTGATAACCCATTTTTTTCTGTCACTAGCCAGGTTTTGCTAGGCAAGATTCCTTGAACTCTTTGAGTTTGTTTCCTCATCTGCAAAGCAAAGAAACAAGGGTGTTTGCTTTCTAGATTCAGAATGAGATTTGAACAGAACACAGTGTAAACCTTGGCCAGTAGCAGTATTCTTAAATTTTGTCTATTTCTTAGGACAAAGGAGTAATAAAAACAGGATTTTACAGGAATAAAAACTGAATTTCAGGAAAATCTGTGAATAAATAAAACAGGGCAGTGAAATACTAATTTTCCTGACTAATCATTGAAAAAAATGTACCAGAAAAGAAAAGGCAATCCTTAACGGTCAAGAAACCTAAAATAGCAATTTTGAAATAAAGGAGGCTGTAATATGCTACAAAATCTGATGTGTCTATTCACATATATTTCAAAACACTTAAATTATCTTAAAAAGATCCTTGAGAAATACCATTAAGGGAAGAAAGCAAGTTATTTAATTATGCATTTGTAAATTATATCTATTTTGAATCTACATTTAATATATATTCACTTATATTAAAATCTAACAGTGATTTAAAAGCATTCTATCCAGCTTTGATTTTAAAGTGAAACATTTATCCTCTCACACAGATTTGATGTGATGTCTGAGAGAGCCTGTGAATATTCATAGCCAGCCTGTGAGCTACACGTCTACATCCATATAACATGCTTGTTACCCAAGTTGAAAGATGCGCTCTTTTCCTCTGCAAAGAAAATAGAGTGTAGTTGAAAATGGAGAAGCCGGCAGTTCCTTAAATAAAAGTTGCAGGATCCAGAGGGGCTGCCAGTCTAATAAATTGTTTGTTTAACTTGTTTGGGGTATGATGAGGTTGACAAGCCTACATGAAGCTTGAAAAGGAAATCTGCCAAGGCGGCCAATGTGCCTGGGGCTCGGGCTGTCGCCGGTGCCTCGGTGCCTCCGGCAGGCACGAGGGAATTATCAAAAGCCCCGAGCGCACTGCTGCAAGCAAAGGCAGCTGCTGACCGGTGTCAGCCAGAGAGCTCAGCAGCCTCCTTTCAACCGCAGGCAATCCTGACCCGGCCCAGGAGATGCCTCTCCGCCTGTGTGGCTTGCTGCTCCCTCTCTCAGAGGGCCGCCGAGAGGAGTCTGGGGTCCGGAGCGAGGCTGTGCCCATGCACGGGGTACTCTGTTGTGCTCACTAGCTGCGGTCTTCAAAATAACTTGTGTGTCAAAAAGACCTTTCTAAGTTGACGGCTATTTTCCACATGCAGGGGAAGATAATGTGCAAGAACCCTATCAGAGAGCTGATTGGAAAATAGTAAATCCTCTTGGAATGGTACTTTCTCCTCTGCTGTGCTGGGGTGGGTTCTAGTACAGAGAAGATCCTCTGAGGCGGCTTAGCAATGGCCTTCAGATTTGTACATCTTATGTTTAAGATTTCACTGCAGAGTTGTGTAGGGTTGTTTCCCTTTGCTAAAGCTCTGAACACAGGGACCTTCACATCTAAAATGGGGACAATAACGTGCTGAGAGAATGAAATGAATCTGGGGCCAGGGACCCGAGAAGCACTCACTGGATTTCAGCACTCAATATCACTGATGCTCCTCGAAGTGGGAGACACCCACAGGAGACTGATGAATCCAGGCTGTGATTAAAATGGGACCGAGGTTTAGGGAGAAGCTGTAGGGAGACTTGACCACTCCTGCCCTCTCCCCCACCTCTGCACGAACCTCTGCCCTGCTCTCCTTCCCTCTCTGCTGGCTGTGTGCCCGCTGGCTTCCCATGCAAGCCGAAGTCCTTCGAGGGTCTTATTGGTTGCTCCGTCCCTTGGCCCCAGGACACTGCCTGGTACACACTAACTGTGGAACTAAATTACCACAGTTCAAATGGCAGCTTTAAATATGTCCAGGTGTGGCTTTGGGCATCCAGGGCAAAGAAGATACTGTTAACTAGGATGCTTTTACTTGAAATTACTGCAGACTCAATCTGCAAGGTCTTATACACAGACAGCTAAAAGTACAAGTGTAGGGTCAGCTTCAGCGATGCCACCAAGACCCGATTTTCCTCTCTCTGTCTCTTAGCACTGCTTTCTCTGGTTGGTTCCTTTTAAGCAGGCTCTTTGCCTCTAGATAGCAAAATTATTGTATAGCTACAAACCTATCACCTTCTCAATTCTCATTTCAGCAGAAGAAAACAAATCACAAGTCCCCCTGCTGCCCTGAGAAAGACTCATTGCAACTTTGATGTAGTCATGTGTCCGTTCCTGAGATGATCACAATGTGATCCTTTGACTGATTTGCACTTGAACGATATACTCCTTCCTGAGATGGAGGTGAGAAAAACTCTCCTTTCATCACGCACGAATTCAGATTGGCACTGGGGAGTGTTTTCATGAGTTGTGCTTGTTTTGAAATGTACCTGGGATTTTGTTTCTATCCAGGTACAGTGAGGCCAACAGGTCAGGAGACAAGTGCATCAGACATAGTTCATTATTCACAGTTCTCAGGACCAGGGGACCATAACATGCAAAGCCTTGTGGAGCGGCACCAGATAGGTGAGGAGACCCTGGACAGAGAAAGGCCTTTATTGTAGTTTTCTTGGGAAGGAATGGGTGAGGCAGAGTAAACTGTTGTGCAGGATTAAGATTGGATAGTTTGAAAAATTTTGGTAGGCTCTGGCCCTTGGGGACATTTGGGGGTGTCTGGTGCCTGGTCCTAGGGAGATTTAGAGCAGGGGTTTAGCGTCCCCAAACCGTAAGAGCCGGACAGATGGAGGTGGGTGGGGGTGTGGATTAGGGAGTGGTTTGCTACCAAAGGTTTGCTCGCAGGCAATTTGCCTCTAGGAGTGAGCTAAACCTGGCATGGGCAGTTCCCCCCCCCCAGAGCCACGAGACTCCAAGATGTCAAAACATCATGAAGTACAGACAATTAACAAACCAAATCAAAACAAAACAAAACATGATTAACATAGTACCGAGTGGCAAACAACCACAGATATCTACTACAAAGACTGAAGTCTAATATAGGGATGTCATCTTCATTTATCTCATTCATTTGGCTTTCATTTTTGTGTGTCTCATCTGACATTTATTGAGAATCTCCAGTGTACTGTGCCCTGAACTAGGTGCTAGGAACACAGAGATGAACAAGCCACACATGGTTCTTACCGTCCTGGTAATTAAAGCTGTTACTCAAATAGTTATAATTCTTAAAAATGTTTAGTTTAGTGCTAGTGGGACCTATCCCATATGATATGGGATTTAATAATTCATTTTTAAAGCCTATAGCCTATTTATTTTAGGCTGTAGTAGATGTTTGACCTATAAGTATATGCTGGGTCACAGGAGTAAAGATCTGATACCTACAAATAAAATACTCCTACAGATGAGGATAATTCTTCATGGTTTGTATGGCATTTTTAGAGATTATAAAATGCATAAATGTTCTTATACTTCCTCCTCCCCACGATATCCCTGTTAGAGATTATTATTGCCCATTTTACAGGTGGGGAAGCTGAGCCTTTAAGATGAAATGAATTGATTTGGCCAAGTTTTCACAATCAACAAGTGGCCAAGCAGAGTGTAAATCCAGGTCTATCCTTTCACACTTGTGTTTTGCAAACTGTGGGACACCCCGCCAGCCACACACACACACACACACACACACACACACACACACACAAACACAGAACATCAAAATGCATGCACTTTCATAGTGCGAGATTTCCATTTCGATTCTCCCGCAAACCTTTTATTTCTGTCAAGGGCAAAATTTTACCTGTGCTAATCTTTAATTCCATTCACTTGATAATTCTTCTCTTTAGAGACCAAGAAAGTACTGTACAAGTTGTGGGCTCAGAATCTTTGGCAAGCAAGACCGAGAAGCTGGAATCTATTTTCACTGTTTTACTTTATTGATGACAAGTGATTTCCCATTTATGTTGAGATACTAAGTTTCCTTTGAAATAAATTTATTTTTTGAAGAAAGTGTTGATTTAAAATAAGTACTAAATGAATAATATAAGTGGTTTGTGGGTATATGCAAGCCATGAAAATGGTTACCCATATTACTGCAGTCTAAAAAACCCTCCCAGACCAAGTAAGGAGCAAGAGACCTCAAGTATGCGCCGGGTCATTTCCCTGAAAAGGAAAGTACAGGAGTTCTCTCACTGTTTTCTTGTCCAAGGAGGAAGAGAACCGGCCGTGTCCTGCTCCATGTAAAAGACGTGGTTGTAATACTGGAAGGTGCTGCTCATCAAGCCAAAGTCCAGAGACTGCTGATAATCCAAGAGGACGTTTCCAAATTCTTCGTGAGAAGAAAACATAAGGCTAGTGTGCAAGAATGCCAGTTGTTCCTTCTTAGGTAAGAGTGTAGTTTGTTATGGGACCGTGTTCTCATTTATTTGTCTGTGTGAGTGCATGTGAGTTAAAATGCTCTTCTTTAATGATTAGTTGATGATAGCAGTTGGCCATTGTTTACTGTGATTTTTCAGTATCTTTGCTTGGCAAACTGAAAAGCTGACAACTTATCTTAACAATGTCCCTTCCCTAACTTATTCTATATGCCAGTGAACTGCTGTTCTAGGAGATTTCAATTGCAGGAAGCAGCTTGCCATCCATTGCTAAAGGAAAAAGATATTGACAGACACAGCATTATAATTGTGGTTACTACCAATGCCAAACAGCAAGCCATAAATCCTTATGAGCCCAGGCCCTGCTGTTTACCATTAAAAGGATACTTCTTTCTCTCCAGTGTAACTAAAGAGGTGGGAGAGTAGTGAAATAAGATAGCTGTTAAATTAAAGAGGACAAAAGTTCAAGTTTCAAGGAGGCTGTTACAAAAATAAACATACAGACCAACAGCCCCCAAACTTGTAGACCAGTCTGCAGCTCAGTGACCTTGCAGGCAGTCTTACTTGAGACTGGGGGAGCTGACGGCTGGGTAGAGATGACACCCCACTGACGCTGGAAATGCAACCTGGCATAGCAGCTTCTTTAACATAGAAATTCTTTTTTCACTAATTTGTTGAGAAAATGTCGTAACTGGGTACAAGTAATTAATGATAAGGGTGCCTATCAAAAACATAACTTATATAGAAAAGTTAGCTACAACTTAAATACCCAACACCACAGGACCGGCTGGATAAATAACAGATATTCATGCGCTAGACTGCTGTCTGAATATATGAAAATATTTTGTAGAAAAATATTCAATATCATGTAAACCCATTAAAATGTATTGTTATGTGAGAAAAGCACAAGAAAGCAGGAGTAAACATGTACGGCACAGTCCTATGGTATGACTTCATTTTTATTCAAAAGACAGGTATATAATACCTCCAGGTGGTGAAATAATGGGTGCGTTCTGTTTTCCTCTGTAGCTTAAGAGTATTTTCTAAAACGTCTGAATGTCTACAATGAAAATGTGCTATGATTACTTTAAGGAAAAAAGGGAGTTCCTTAAACTGGCCCCATTTAACCTATTTAAAATGGGTCACCAACCCTACACATAAGCTTAAAAGTGTGTATTTGTGGACTTGCATTTCGCAGTGCTGACGTGCTTGCCTCGAACCACAGGGAGACGCGAAAGCTCCCTGCAAACTCTTTGTAGATTCCCATCTGTGACTTGATAAATATTTGATGTAGTGGCCGGTCAGCATCCCTACATTAGTGAAACTTCTGCCCAGGAGCAACTGCACAGCTCTCAGCGATGAGATGGGAGCAGGTTAAAAAGAGTGTATTCATTAGCTACTTCAAAGGGTTTGGCTTTTTCATCTGGCAGTTTTGCAGACTGGATTATCGGTCCTGCTGTCTACGGCATGAGGACCAAAAAACGTACTGCTGCAAGGAGGAGCCTGCTTTTTCCCTTAACAATGTTTTCTTTCCTTTGTGTTCACAGCCCAGGAGCAAATGCAACATAAATCACCCGCTATCTTCCCCTTGGTTAAACAGCTGTGAATATCTAAGTTGCGTTTAGCATCTGCATGGTAATTCTGATGCCAAAACCCTGCTGTCCGGTCGCCATATCTGAGGTAGTTTTGCACAGTGAGATGGACAGCTCATTTTCCATTCTCTGTGGTTAGAATCGATAGTTTCAAGAAGTTTGTCCTGTTCGCCATCACCTCATATAGTACCCAGCACTTAGAAAAGGGCTGAATAAATATTTATTGAACTGAGTATATTTTTCTTGAGATTCCTGCGGCGGAGGACATGGAAACTTGTAGGACTATAAGTCATCAGATTTGAGAGTTTTCTCCACCCATTGCTGGAAGGCCTGCCCCTCGTAGCTCTCCAAGCAAACAGTTGTCTACCTGCCTGATGACAGACTTTACCTTCCTTCAAGAACAATCAGAGGCAGACTTCGAAATGGCTGAGGAAGTTGAGTAAAGTAGAAGAAGAACAGGACAGGTCCCTGACTAAATCAGGAAGACGTTAATCCCAGTGCCTAGTCTCTTAGTTTCCTTCATCATTTCCTGTTTCTTGAGGTCTTCATCTGTTTCCGCCTTTCTCCAGGGTCTCGCACTCAGGGTCAGTAGACCCCTCTGTAATGGTCACTGATAGCAGTTTAAGACTCTGTTTTCCAAACCAGGAGTCCTTGAATTCCAAGGTGAGCATGAAGTCTGTACTGCAGCATCATTTTTATTCGACTAGCCAACATTTTTATATTAAATTATATACAGTGCTTGTTATCCTAGCCACTCAGGAGGCTGAGGGGGGAGGATCACAAGTTTGAGGCCAGCCTGAGTAACTTAGGGAGAGCTTGTCTCAAAATAAAATATTAAAAAGGGCTAGGGATGTAGCTTAGTGCTCCTTGGGTTTAATCCTTAGTACTGGAGAAGAAGGAAGAAGAGGAGGAAGAGAAAAAGGAGGAGGTGGGAGGCAGTTGAGGAAGCTGGGGGAGAGGAAGAAGAAGAAAGTGAGGGGGAGGGAAAGGAACAGAAGGAGGAAGAAAAAGAGGAGGAAGAAAAAGAAGAAGGAGGAGGGGGAAGAAATAAGGAGAAGTAGAATGGAGAAAAGTTTATACATGAATTTGAGGAGACAACACAAAATTTAAAAGAAGTCAGTATCTTTGGGCTCAGCCTTCAGACTCCTGGGGGTTGAAAAGTTACCCATGTCCTAATGGGTTACTTTGGTGGTAAAAAAAAAAAAAATGAGAAGTATCCCTGACTTAATATTGTTCTCATTTTATATACACCTTTTATGGGTATTTGCATTTTAATTGTTTTGGAGACAGAAAAGGTTTCAATGACAAAAGGAATTAATATATATTTGTTAAATGTATGACAGGTAGCATGAGTTGGAGTAAGGGACAGGTATTACCCGGCAGAGGCATTGCATTTATAAAGCCCCTTACCCTAGTATTCTGATAGCCCTTCACAGTAGTCTCAGCTCAGGATGAGCACAGTATATGTTCATTTGATTCACTTTTGATCATGATTGAGCAAATAAAATCTTTTCCAAGCTTTAGTTACACTAGTTACAAAATGAAAGCAGAAAATATGCCTCATTTGTGTTATGTACTGTCACATGTATGAGCTACTGTCTAAAGAATACTTAGCTCAGTGCCTGGCATACATTCAGCACTTAATAAATAGTTCCTATTAGCACTGATTATAAAACTAGTATATACTCAATCTGACCCACCCTTACATTTGAGGGCCTGATGCCAAAATATAAATGAAGAACCAAATGTTTAAATGTTTGAGTTGTAAACAACCTAAGAGACTGTTGAATAGAATAAAATATGTTCTATCTTGCCTCGGAAATAAAAATGAGAACATGATTTTATATGCCTGGATATCGGCACTTCTTAAATAGTCTAATATTTTGAACGTATTTGAGAGTTGTGTGTTTTGGTTAGTATTTGGATGAGTAATTTAAAAGACATATATAATTCATGCCTTACTATATATTTAGCACATTAAATTTATTATTTTTCTCCATTGCAGTACTGGGGACTGAACCCAGCCCTTTGCACTGAGCTTTGTCTCCAGCCCTGTTTTGTTTTTTATTTTGAGACAGAATCTCACTAAATTGCCAGGCGGGGCTCCAACTTGCAATCATCTTGCTTTAGCCTTCCAGATTGCTGGGATTACAGGCGTGTGCTTATACCACTCCCAGTTTACAATTATTTTTCTTGCCTTCATTTTAGGAAAATTACTAGTTATGTTATAATCAAGATTTTTGCATAATTTATGTTCTAATAATAGTACTTAGAAACATTTCTTAGATCATCATACTCTTCTTTTTTAAAATTAATTTCAGTAATATGGAAAAAAATCATTAAGTCAATAGTAACTGAAATGGTTGGTAAAGTTCTTACCGCAATATTTATGTACAGAAATTGACAATGGATTTTACATGTCACATTCAAATAGTATGGTGTCTTAGTTACTTTTCTCATTGCTCAGACAAAATACCTGACATTCAGAGTTAAAGGAGGAAAGGTTTAGTTAGCTCACAGTTTATAGAGGTTTCAGTGCATAATTGGCTGGCTCTAAGTCAGGGTGGCATGGCAGGCAGGCATGGCAGAGATGAAACTGTTCATGGTGGACTGAAGGTAGCAAGCAAGCAAGCAAGCAAGCAAAGGATGACCATAGCTCTTTCTATCCCTTATATTTTATCCAGGCTGCTTAGGGCAGGTAGCACTCACACCCTTAATCCTAGTGCCCTTGATCCTAGCACTGCACCATGAATCAATCCCAGTGTCACACACTCTAGATCCAGTCACCTACGACTACACGAGGCTTTGGAGGAACATCTAGACACAAGCTATAGCATATGGTAAGATCTTACAATAAACTTTATCATAGAAATCTTACAAAAGATTTTTATTTCATTATGTAAATCTATTTCATATTGCAATTGTTACCTTCTCTAAGAGCAGTACCTAGCTCTATAAAACATTTTATAATTTATTTTAATAAAATGTTTAAGAAAATCCAATAAGGCTGGATTTTTTTTTTCTTTTTTGAGGCAGGGTTTCACTATGTAGTTCAGGTCGGCCTGGAACTTACTATGTAGCCCTGGCTGGCCTCGAACTCACAGCAATCCTCCTAGCTCAGCCTCCCAAGTGCGGGGATTACAGATGTGCACCACCATGCCTGGCAAGGCTGGATTATTATAAAGGAAACAACAAAAAAAGGGCAATGTAATTGTGACCATTAATCCTGATATGTCAACTTCACTGGATTCAGAAATGCCAGGCAGTAGTAGAGCAGGCCCCTCTGTGTGGCTGGGTGGGTCATGAAGGCATGACCTTGGGCACTATATATGATCTCTCGGCTGTTCCTTTCTAGCACTGTTCTCCAGCCTGGCTTCCCAGCTGCCGTGAACTAAGCAGCTTTGCTTTGCCACACCCTTCTGCCACGATGTTTCTGCCTTGGAGCCTGAAGACTATGAACTCGATCTCCTGAAACGTGAGCTAAATTAAACTTCTCCTCCTGTAAATTGTGGGTGTTGGAGATTGTGTCTCAGCGATGAGAAAGCTCATTCAGTGTTCTATGACTTAGTTAAATCTTTCTTTAATTGATACTACACTTTGATCTTTAATAACTTCAGAAATAATCTCAATAGAAATTAATTTGGGGATATATGCATGTGAATTTTCTTCTTTATAGTGAGCAAACATTTGTGTTACTTACTCTGAATTTTTAATATTTTATATGAAGGTCACAATTGTTGCATACTTCATATGCAATTTATTTCAATTTAGAGCACTATTTTCTCTAAACTGAAAAAAATTACGCTTTAAATAAAGCTCAAAGTCATTATTGGTTTGAGTTTTGGAATTTCTGCACGTTTTTGCTGATGTTATTAAACAACTGTTCACACCAAATAACTATGCATAGTGCAAATTAAAAATAATTTTCTACCAAAGATTAAATTGACTCTTATTAAGGTTCACCTTTTCAAAGATTTTATTTAACTGATACTTAAAAAAGTACAATTAGCTGGGTGTGGTAGCATATGCCTGTAATCCCAGCACTCAGGAAGCTGAGGCAGGAAGATCACTGAGAGTTTGAGGTCAGCCTGGGCTACACAGTGAGTCCAAGGCCAGCCTGAATTACACAGTGAGATCCTGTCTCCAAAAGCAAAACAAAAGGTTAAAAAAAATACAAATTGTATATATTAATGGGGTACCATATAATAGTCAATGAATGTATACATTGTATAACTAGGTTAAACATATCTGCCTCTTCAAATATTTATAATTACTTTATGGCAAAAACATTAAAAATCCTTTCTTCTAGCTTTTTGAGATATGCAATACAGAATTGTATCTGTATTTACTTTACTGTGCAATAGTACACCAGAAATACTTATTTCTATCTAACTGCAACCTGGTACCCATTTATCGACCTTTCTTCATCCCTCCCTCCACCTATTCACCCTGGTGTTTGGTAAGTGCCATTCTACCCTCAACTTCTATGAATTCAATTTCCCTAGATTCTACATTAATGAGATCATGCATTACTTGTCCTTTTGTGCCTAAATTATTTCCATTAACCTCATGACTTCCCTTTGTGCCCATGTTGCTGCAAATGACAGGATTTCATTCTTTTTATGGCTAAATAGTATTCCCTTATGTATATGTACTGTATTTTCTTCCACCATTCATCTGTTGATGGGTGTTTGCACTTCTCAACTATTACAAACAGTGCTGCAGTGAACGTGGGAGAGCAGATGTCTCTTCAGTGTGCTTATTTTATTTCTTTTTGAGATACATAGTCCCAGGAGTAGGATTGCTAAATTTTACGGTGGTTCTATTTTTACTTTTTAAAGGAAGTCTCATACAGTTTTCCATAAACGCTGTATTAATTTACATCCCTTCTGACAGTGTGAAAGTGTTCCCTTTTCTCAACATCCTCACCAGCACTTGCTATTTTAGGCTTTTTGATAATAGCTATTCTTTCTGGGGTGAAGTTGTATCGCACTGTGGTTTTGATTTGTGTTTCTCTCATGATTACTGATGATGAGCATTTTTTCATGTGTACTTTTTGACCACTTACGTCTTCTTTTTTTAAAAGTTTATTTAGGTCTATTGGTCATTTTATTAACATATATTAATCATTCAAATTAACGGGATTCACTGTGATATTTCCATATATGCCTAATTGTGCATTATTGCCCATTTTATAATCATGTTACTTGGTTTTTATTGTTGAGCTTTTGGTGTTCCTTACATAGTCTGGATGTCAATCTCCTGTCAGATGTATACATTGAAAATACTTTCTCTCATTCTGTAGGTTGTCTCTGCACTCTCTTGATTGGATTGTTTCATTTGCTATGCCGAAGAATTTGTTTTATATAATTCCATTTGATATTTTTTGCTTTTATTTCCTGTGTTTTTGGGATCCCATTAAAAAATACTTGCCCATTCCAATATTTTACAGAATTTTCCCTATGTTTTCCTCTAGCAGTTTCAAGGTTTTGGGTCTTAAACTTAAGTCTTTAATCCATTTAGAGTTGGTTTTTATAACTGGTGAGAGATAAGAGTCTAGTATCATCCTCTGCATGTGGATACCCACATTTCCCACCACCATTCATTTGAAGACTGCCCTTTCTCCAATGCTTGTTATTAGCCCCATTGTTCAGTCAGTTGGCTGCAGATGCTTGGGTTTACCCTAGGCCAGTAGTGGCGAACCTATGCCATGTGTGCCACAGCAGGCCGTTTGCATCATTGAGAGCTCTGAAAGGTTCACCACCACTGCTCTAGGCTCTCCAAACTGTTTCATTGGTCTGTATGTCTATTTTTATGCCAATACCAAGCTGTTTTGATTAATACAGCTTTGTCATAAAGTCAGATAGTATAATGACTACTACTTTGTTCTTTTTGCTCAATATAGCTTTGACTATTTAGAATTTATTTTAAACCTTTTTTTCAGAATTGTTTTTTTTTTTACTTCTATAAAGTGTGCCATTGATATTTTGATAAGAATTACATTGAATCTGTGAATGGTTTGGGGTAGTATGGACATTTTACCATATTGATTTTCTAATCCATGAACATGGGCTGTCTTCTCACTCTCTTGTATCCTTTTCAATTTTTTCATCAATCTTTTCTTTTCTTTTCTTTTCTTTTCTTTTCTTTTCTTTTCTTTTCTTTTCTTTTCTTTTCTTTTGAGACAGGATCTTTCTTTGTAGTTCAGGCTGGCCTTGAACTCAATATGTGGCCCAGACTGGCCTCAAACTCACAGCGATCTCCTGCCTCAGCCTGCCAAGTACTGGGATTACAGGTGTGTGCCACCACACCTGGCCTCGTCAATATTTTGTATTCTTTATTGTAGAGATTTTTCACGTCATTGGTTAAATTTATTCCTAGGAATTTTTTGTTGTTGTTGTTCTGTTTTTTGCTATTTTGAATGAGATTGCTTTCTAAAGGACTGGGACTGTAAATGAGATTATTCTCTTGATTTCTATTTCAGGTAATTTGCTATTGGCATATAGCAATGCTAACAATTTTTGTATGTTGATTTTGTATCTTGAAACTTGCTGAATTCATTTATTGTAATAATTTTGGTGGAGATTTTAAGATTTTCTGTATATAAGATTTTGTCATATGCATAGACAGCATGACTTCCAGTTTGGATGCCCTTTTATTGCTCTTGCTTGATTGTTCGAGCTAGTTCTTCCAGCACCATGTTGAATAGAACTAGTGAAATGTCAACATCTTCATCTTGTTTCAAATCTTAGAAAGCTTTTGGCTTCCTCCCATTCAGTATAATTTAGGTTGTTGATTTATTATAAATGACCTCTATTATTAGGAGTGATCTTTGAATACCTAATTTGTTCAGCATGTTTATCATAAAGAGATGTTGATTTTTATTTATTTGTTTGTTTAGAGACAAGTTCTTACTAAATCACCAAGTTGCCCAGGCTGGACTCAAACTTGTGATCTTCCTGCCTCAGCCTCCTAGAGTGCTAGGATTACAGGAATCAAACCTGGTAGTGCTCTACCACTGAGATACATCCCCAGCCCTTTAATTTTTTTTTTTTTTGAGACAGGATTTCACCAAGTTGCTTAGCTGGTGCTCAAACTTGGCATCCTCCTCCCTCTTCTAAAATATTCAAAATGATCAATTAAAATTTAAGGACAAAATACAAATAGTAATTAGTGAACATCAAAACTTAAATAAAAGTGTGCAGATAAGGCTTGTCTATGTCTACTTTAGATTTAATTCTTACTAAATATTTTATAAACATAAAATTATTTGCAGTTGTCATATTCAATGTTCATTTGTTGCTAATGAAAATAATTGGTCTTTTTTCATGTTTCAAGCATGCTGTCTAGACTATGTAGAGAAAATTAAGAATAATATTACTTAATATTGCAAAATGTTCTTTGGCTCCACGTGTATCTACTGTAAACCCACCGATAATTTGTGAGTACTCACAGGCCTACAAACAGGAACCTGAAGAAAGCAAGAAAACGGATGGTCTTCACTCCTGTGAAACACTTTATTATGCAAGAATCTATAGCATCATTGCTATCTGAGAGGAAGGATTTGACAAGTTAATTAATTTGTCTTTCTCATACCTAAATGCTGCCATAGCTAACCTTTTCCTCACACTCACAGTTCTAAATAATGTCTTTCTGTGATGTTAGCAGCAGCACAAAACACAATCCTTCATGACATTTGGGTAAAGTCAACTTTTGATTTCAGGTCTGAAAGCGAGAAATATAGAAAAGCATTTTCCGTGACCTGGATGGTGTTAGTCGCCACAGTAGATGTTCAGGATTACAGATGCTCTGGGGCAGCAGTGGGCACCTGATCCCACACAACCTTCAGGAGGTACACCTTCCATTGGGTGTTTGCAGTACCCCTCCTCCAATAGGAGGGCCAAGGTAGGGTGCCTCCTAGCCAGGTGTAACAGCCATGCCGAGCTCAGTACAGAATCCAACACTGCTTGTACGTACAACGCACACAGAAACGGGCTCCTCAACCACGAGTACAGTACCTGAACCACCTGCTGTGTAAACACTTTGATGTTTATTTTTCTAGAAAAATTTTATGCTAACGTACACATATTTTTAATGTATAATTTTAAAAATAAACAAGAGGATCAAAATATAAAAATTTGAGGGGGGTTGGGGATTTAGCTCAGTGACAGAATGCTTGCTTAGCAAGCACGAGGCCTCGAGTTCGAGCCCCATACCCTTCCCCCCAAATTTGGTAAGCTTCTTTTTCCACTTAGTATATTGTATCATGCTTTCCATGTTGTTACATAAAATTCATTAATTTTTCATATGAAAAGAATAAAGATTTTTATGAAGCATTGTAAGTTATATTCAGTAGCCTCCAGATACACCACACCATAATCCATCAAGCGTCAGTCAGCCCCAGCAGCACTTCACTCTGCACAGCCCATCAGTCAGGGCAGAACTCCCTTCAGTTTACAGTGAGATCCTGCTTACGGTAGCTTTTGCAGACAAGGGTTGGGGAATTATACCTCATTCCTGATCAGTAATGTGGTAAGAGCATCAGTAGTATATGGTAACGAAAAGAAGTGATTCTGATTTCAAAACACATTGTTTATAAACATGAATAAAGTCATCAAAATGTTAGTAGTATACCTACTTCTACTAAGTTCTTGACTGGAAAGTTCCCAAGAACGAGCAATTTGTTTCTTGCTAGAGAAGGGGGCAGCATTTTTTTTTGAGATCAAAGTTTTTTTTTTCTCTTCGTAGAATTTCATATTTTGCTAATATGAAAGCATAAAACAGCAACAAAGAAAAATAATGCACACAGCAGTGAATACACCAGAATAATGCTGACATTTGAAATGGCTAGATAATTTTGGGGGGTGCTTAGGATAAATGCGACAGAAGTCAATAATCACAAAATTTTAAGATTAAGGCAAGATCGATCAATGACTAAATAGCATTAACATCTTTTATAGGTCTACTAAAATAGGTTAATTTTATCTTTTACTAATTGTATAATGTTACACTAAATCTTTTTTTGCCAATTCCTTCTTGATAGACATCTTTTTCTTCAAAATTATCATTATAAAAACCATACAGCAAATACCCTTGGTAGGTGAATTGGTTTTCACCATTAAATTCATGACTACTTTTGGTCAATTACAGCTAATTTATAAATGTTACAAATGAGCTACATTGTCCATAAAATTACTTAGTCCTTGCTCCCAGTTTTCACCTTCTGAAGGCTTTCCTGGAGCTTTTTCTGAACAAATAAGTTTTAGATGAAAAATTTACACCAATGTACTTTCTCTGAGACCTGAGGCAGTTTGATGTATTAATATGTTAATCTTTACTCCTGGAAAGCCAAAAATATATAAACTCATATTAATTAGAAACTGCACATGGAAACTTAAATATATCTTTATGTATTTAAACATGTTAAGATTAATTGTATGATATTTTATATATCTTGTGATACACATATCTGACTTATATATACATACATTTATATAGAGAGAGTATGTAGCTACTATCAAGCTTTGTTTGGAGCTAGAGAGTAGAACTGAGATCTAGATGCAGGTTTGGCTGATCCCAACACCAGTAGTCTTGCCACTGTATCAGGCATTCTAGTATTATTAGAACTTGGTAGAGGCAGAAAAGCTCAAAGAACGTCTAGTTTTTTGAATGTAAGACAGGATTTTTAAGTGCACCAAACTGATCTCAGTGGCCACATTTAAGGAGTAGAGAAGAATTAAGGGAAATAGTTCATCGGTCTTTTGGATTTTCTGTATTTCTTAACTTCTTTTTCTTTTGGGGTGCTGGGGATCTAACTCAGGGCATTGAGAGTGCTAGGTAAACGCTCTACCACTGGGCTAGATCCCCAACCCCATCTTAACTTCTTTAAGTCATGAGATGGGTTCATGTCATATAAGTACTTATCAAATTTTTTAAAAATTAATGAGATGAATCTTGTATGTAGCATGGCAATGCCAATGATACAACCACTTTTGAAAACAGTTTGGAAGTTGTTCATAAACATAAGCACATGTTTACCATATAGCTCAGCAAGTGCATTCTTAGATATTTACCCAAGAAAAACAAAAACTATTCCTGCAAAATCTGTACGCAAATATTCTGAACAGCTTTATTCACAAGCACTAAATGCTGGCAATAGTCAGTGACTGAAGGAGCAGGCTGTGCTGCCTTCAAGCATAGAACACGGCTCAACAGTAAAAAGCGGCAACCTGCTAATACGTGCAAACACTGTTTCTGTAAGGATGTTTTCAGGTAACACTAACACTGAAATCAGTGGATTTGGGCTTGGTAAAGCAGATTGCCCTTCCCAACGTGAATGGCTAGTATCCAGTCTGCTGATGGCCTCAATAGGACAAAAAAGAGAGGCAGAAGGGATCTGTCCTTTTTGTTCCCTGCCTACCTGCTTGAGGTGGGACATCAGTCTTCTCCTGGGATCAGATTGGGATTTGCACCACCAGCTCCCCTAACCCTCAGGCCCTCTGACTTCTGACACCACGTTCTTTCTTGGTCTTCAGCTTGTTGATCGCAGATCTGCAGAACATGGGACTTCTTAGTTTGCCAAATCAAGTGAGCCAGTTTCTCAGAACACGCCCCATCCCCAGGGACTCACATACACGTTGGCTGTTTCTCTGGAGAACTGTAATATGGTACATATTTGCCTGTTTTAAAAAACCAGGGTGTTATGGCTTATATCTAGATGTCCCCTCAAAACTTCATGTGCTCCTGGGGTGTTTGGGGCAGTGACTGGATCATGGGTGTGATACTGGATTAGTCCATTGATTGGTTTAGCCTAGTTCTGGGTGTGGATGATGGATTTACTGAAGAGGGAGGATCTGTCCTGGGTGTGGGTGACACCAACTGATAGGCTTGTAGTCTGGATGGAATAAAAATGGAAAGAAAAAACGCTTACTAAGGGCTGGGGATTTAGCTCAGTGATTAGAGTGCTTGCCTTGTAAGCACAAGGGCCTGAGTTTGATCCCTGGCACCACAAAAAAAAAAAAAAAAAAAAAAGAAAAAACGCTTACTGCTTCCTGCCTACCACACCGTAGACTGTTTCTCCTCTGCCTGCCGCCCTGCCTTGGAGCCAGCTAACTACAGATTTAGACCTCTACAAACTGTGAGCTAAAATAAACTTTTCCTCCTTTAACTTGTGGGCATTGGGTATTTTGTCAACAAGAAAGTAACTAAGATATAGGGTAAATCTGAAATTAATAGAATTGATTATATATAGGAACTGATGAAATCGTTTTCTAAGTTATTTTTTCATGTAGTTTTAACTTTGAACTGTTTACTTTAAACATCCTAAAAATTAAATCAACAAGGATAAGAAACTGACTATAAAGAGAAACAAATGAAACCTATTTCGAAGGCTTTAAAGTTTTTAAACAGGTCTTTACCTTTAGTGCACTATATTCTAAGGATTTAAAAAACCTGCAAACAACCGGCCATGGTGGCACACACCTGCAATCCTAGCACTCGGGAGGCTGAGCCAGGAGATTTGCTGCAAGTTCAAGACCAGCCTGAACTACACAGCAAGACCCTGTCTCAAACAAAAAACAAAAACAAAAAACCAAAACACCAAAACAAACCTGTAAACAGTTTTGAACTTTATATTACCAGGTTAATTGTTGAGAGTGGTAATTGATATAATAATTGAGGATTGTGACAAGGAGCAAATGAGTAAATATGTTGATGTTGCTGAAAACCAGAGTTCTCACTGTGGGAGAAAAGAGATAGAAATATGGATTGAGAAAGAGATAAAATGAGATAAATGATGGGATTACAAAAACTGGATTTTTCTGCAGTTGGCAATATAGTAGTTGATTCAGGAAATGTTTGTTAATGGATGGTAAAAGAGGAAGAACTCTGGTGTTAGATTTGAGATGGAAGATCAAGATAAATTCATGATTTTGAATAAAATATACTTCCTGACTTTGTCTGCTCAAAGGGCCTAGAAGCAATGATATGCCAAAAACAATGAGCACTCCTATCAGGCAGTTATTGGTTTCTAAGAACTAGTTCCCACTATCAAGTTTCCTTGGGGAGGAAGCTAATTCCAGGTGTGAATCGCGAAAACAGAAGACAAACCTGGGTCTTCCTCTGCTAGAGAGCCAAGAAGTGCCCAAAACTGATGGGAAAATGTCAGAAAGACACAGTTTGAATTGAAGTGTTCCTGTTGGCCAAATCTGAAACAAATTGAGAGCCATAAAGAAGATTAATCATAGTGAATAATCTGAGGTCATAGTAATACTCAAGAAAATTAAAAAATGAGTGTGAGTGAAGAGTAAACTCTTTTTTTAATAAAATATAGAATGCCAGCTAGTAATGTAGAAGAGACAGGATTATAAAAAAGAGGGATAGAAAAAGGAAAGGGAATTCATGGAGAAATGTGAATGAACCTGCTGTTAATAGGAATGAGGGGAATAGAGGGGAGGGGCGGGGAAGAGGGGGGAGAACCAAGATGCATCATGTACAGGTACAAAATAAATGTGATGAATGTAACCATTAAATGTACATTGTACCAGTACAGGTTCTTCGTTAAAAAAAAAAAAAGAAAAAGAAAATACGCCATTAAAGCAACAGCAGTAATTCAAACAGAACCCCCCCCAAATATAAAAATTGTGATTTTAACAATTGCCATTGTAACAGTGGATCGAGGCCAAGATTGTTAACAGATTCTAAAACACCGGGTCTAATTTATGTGGGAAGGTATTTTTATATCCTCGGTGCCATCTCGCTTTTTATTTATTGATTATAAGGATGGAAAACAAGCTGTACAATGATGAATTTTAGCAGATAACACCTTAATTAGCTGATTAAACTTAGCATCAGTTATAATGCAACTCAGTGGCATCCTGTGTCTCTTTGTTTTGAGCACAGAGACAGACCTGCACCACCTCTGCAGAGATTTTTCTAAAATCTTTACTCAAACCTAACTCTGGAAGTTGTTTTGTCTTGTTTTCTGGTATTGGGGATTGAACCAGGGTCTCGGCATGCGAGCCAAGCACTCCACACTGAGCTACACCCCCAGTTACTTCTGAGATACAGCTGGACAATTGAAATTGTGGGAGAGTCCATAAAAAGAACAGATCTGTCCTAAAAGCTTCTCTCCCCATTAAAAAATATTTTAGAATAAAAGAAACTCTAGAGATGTTATCATTAAACAGTCCGGGATTCTTAATGAATCCTGGATAAAAACAAAAAAGACAAAACTAAGACAAAAGACGCAAAAGAGCTCCAAATGACATTACTGGGAAAATGAGAGATTTTTAGTAAGTTTTTTTATATTAGATAATATAACTAGTGTTAAAGTGATAACAATAATAATTCAGTTTTATGGGAGAATGTTTTTGTTTCTTAGAGGATAAATGCTGAAGTAGTTTGGAGTAAAGCTTCAGAAAGTCTCTCATTTACTTCATCTGTATACTCGCCAGCTAGTGACCGAGGACCCAGGCGACCTGGCCTGAAAAGCTGAGCTAGACTGTATCAGGCAGAGTCCTTCTGGCTTCAAGTAACAGGATACCTGAGTCAAGGTAGCTTAACCTGAAAGGTTACCTCATGTAATAAGAAGTCTAAAGGTAGCCCTAGGAATGGTTAATGCATCAGTTGAAGGTTGTCAGTGCCCTCTTTTGTCAATTTTTGTGTAGTTCTCTTGGCTTTACCACAGGGTTACAAAATGGCTGACACAACTTCATGTATAATGTCCTCACATGACATATGGAAAGCAGGCAGGAAGGGATGCGCCAGGTCCTTCTCAGGCTATTCGCTCTTATGTCAAAAGATGACACTCTTTCCTTACAAACCAATTATGCTGCACTACCGGGGGCTGTTCACCTGAACACAACAGGTGAGGGGCGGTGGCTGGGTGGAGATCCAGCAGTGTTTGTGCCATGAACCAATCAGACTCACTTGCTCAGATCCTAAGCCAAGAAACTCAACCCGAGATTGCTGTTAGGTTACAGCGATGGTAAAGGGATGGCCAGAAGTTGAGTTGAGGCCATGGTGTACAAGCCAAGATTAAGATGAAGGAAAAAAAAAACCCCAAACACAACAGGGAGTGGAGAAGCCATGAGGTAGAAAAGAGAGAACAAAGCCCATGGGCTGCATAAGGAAGCTGCCTCAAAGGCTAGAATCTGCTCCTCAGCTGCCTGAATCCCTGATGTTTTGTGCTTATAATTTCAGTTCTAGGCCACCTAGGATGTACCACTTAGAACTCCTTAGTTGCCAGTAACAGAAAAATAAACAAAACTTCCCTAGCACAAAAAACAGCATTAGTTATAAATGTACAGGAATCCCTTAAACTCCCAGAGGCAGGAAGTGTAGCCAGGCCACAAGAGTGATAGAACTGGGACGAGCTGGCGCGAGGTAGCTCCTTTCTCTCTCTCCTCCGTATTTCTCTGTAGTGCTTTTCATTCTAATTCTTTTCTTTTCTTTACTTTTTTTTTTTTTTAAAGACAGGGTCTTGCTATATGTATTCAAGGTTAGGCCTGAATTTACTATGTAGCCCAGGTTGGCCTCAAACTGGTGGCAATGCTCCTGCTTTATTCTCCTGGGCGCTGGGAGTACAGGAGTGCACCACCACGCCCGGCTCTATAGTGCATTTAATTCTTTTTTTTTTTTTTTTTTTTTTGGTACCGGGAATCAAACTCAGGGCCTCATGCTTGCAAGGCAAAGACTAAGCACTGAGCTAAATCCCCAGCCCTATAGTGCACTTAATTCTTATCTCTTCAGTAGAATGTCTCTGTTTCTTGGGCTCCTATTTTATCACACAGTCACTCGCATCCCCTGCATTTGCACTAAAATTTTGGCCCCACTAAGAGCCCATGTGGGAGCCAGTTCCCCAAGTCTTGGTTTCAAATTCCCTGAGAAGAAAAACTGAGAGGCCAACATCAGGTCAGATGTCCCATCTGCCAAGTCCACAGGCTTCAGGTCACAATCGATAAGCATGGAGTGAAGGGGAAGAGTGCTAGGAAAAAAGGGTCGTGACTCAAGGCTAAAAATATCCACTATGGTGTTGTTAAAGTAGTGATTCTCAGGGTCAGAGGTAGGAAGGGGACACCTGGCGATGTCTCCGAGATTTTTGGTTATTACAACCCGAGAGAGGTGGGTGCTATTTGCATCTAATGGGTAGAGGTTATGGATGTTGCTGAGTATCCTAAAAGAAGCCTCCACATTCTTAGGTGGGAAAGAATTACCTGTCCAAAATGTCAGTAATGTTGGGATTGAGAAACCCTGCCCCTCACCTTTTGGGTGCTGGGGATAGAACTCAGGGCCTCTACCACCGAGCTAAATCCCCAAGGCCCCGTCTCCCTTTTGATTCTACTTGCTGTTGTTTCTATCAAATGGAGTAGCTGTACTCATGAGGCATACACCCAATGCCTGGACTCTAAATATGAATGCAGACACAGTGGAAGGTAAGACACCAACTCTGCTGCTCAGGGCCAAAGATCGTGTGCACTTTTGGTGCAAGTGCCAAGGAGCCCACAAAGGAAGGAAACACTGAAGCTCCTGCCCTGGGGGGAGAGGGGAGGTGTTAAAAAGAGAAGCTGTAATAAGCAGAAACAGATGCAGATAGAAGACTGAACTATAAGCGCACACAACTTGCCCTCGCAAGTGCTCACAATGCAAACAGCAGCTGCTTACCCGGCACCTGCCCTGCCCACGCACCATAAGGGAGAGCGGCAAATCCTTAAGTCCCAGAGAGCTGTCGGTTATGACACAAGCACCTTTGTCCCTCACTAACTTGTCAAATCAGGCAAGTACAGGCTCCCAGCCACTGAGTTTCTTTTTGGCTCACTCCATACAACATCTGCTCGCGTTTCTTAAGCAGCATTGTCAGACTGAAATTTTAAGGGAGAAAATTCAGTAAGTGGTTCTGAATGAAGAAAGCTCCAGGAATAAGAAGGAAGAGTTTGTAAGCCTTAATGTTTTCCGGAATCCTGGCAAACCTGAGCGTGCAATTTGGCACAGGAGAGTAGCAAGCATGTTTTTGGAAGTTTTCCGACAGGAACGCCAGGAGTTAGGTAACCCATGTTCTTTGCCGCCCTCTACTGACTAAAATGAAGATGCGCAGGTGATTTGACTGGCGATAGTTCCTTGGTTTAATTTTTCAGCACATTCACAGAGCTTACACTTTGGGCTGTGACAGGCATTGAGTGCCGGAATGAAAAATACAGACGTGGTCCCTGTTCTTATGGAAATTACATTCTAGGTTGGGGATTTAGCTCAGTGGTAGAGTACTTGCCTAGCAAGTGCAAGGCCCTGAGTTTGATCCCCAGCAGCTCATCCCCCCCCGCCCCAAATCACATCATGGAAATCACATTCTAGCAAAGGAGACAGACTTTGGCTAGCTGAGCAAGGCTGCTCAAAGTGCTCTGAAGGTGCCCTCTTAATCAGGAGGGTGATGCTGGGCGAAGGCAACCTGAGATCATTCTGTGAGCTGGTACTGGGGGCAAGAGACAGTTAGCTGGACTGAGCTGGGGTGGAAAGTGCGGAAACAGAAAAGTCAGGGGATTCCTGAACTCAGAATAGCACAGAGGGCAGTGTGGAAGGAAAGACAGAGAGAGGGCAGGTCCAGATCACAGAAGGGCCAGCAGTGTGTGCAGGAGCTTAGATTTTATCCTGTATGTATTTTATTCAGAAGAGCAAGATTTCAAATGTCACTATTTCTTTTTCTTTTTTTTTTTTTTTGAGTACTGGGAATTGAACCTAGGGTCTTCACACTAAGCTACATCTTTACCCTTTGTATTTTGAGACAGAGTCTCCTTAAGTAACTAAATTGACCAGGCTGGGTTTAAACTTGTGATCCCCCTGCCTCAGCCTCCCAGAGTGATTACTGGCATGTGCCACCATGCCTGGCTGTTGCTTGTGTTTTTTAAAGAGTATTCCTTTCAATACTACATACCTTGCTATGGGATATCAATAAGAATTTTCTTCCCAAAAATGTCAGAAAAGTTAAAAATGCATACATTAAGTAGGTAAATGACAAGAGGTCCCTCTGTCTCCTGTGTGGATGATGGGTGACAGGACAGAGGGACAAGAGGAGGAGATGCAGCCAGCAGTGCTAGGGGGAGTCAGGCTGGGGATTTGGGCAGAAATGGATGGACTTGAGGTGGCTTCAGGGACTCATCTTCAGGACCTGCTAGTGGACTGAACATGAGAGACGGTGGTAGCGCTGCCAAGGCTGCAGGGGCAAGAAGATCAGCTCTGACGTGTGTGTGAAGAGCAGCCTCACCTGCAGTTCGGTTCCCAGCTCCTTCAGGCCCCTGGCAGGTGGGCCTTCTCCTCCTTCTGCTGCTTGGCCTGTGACTGCACCTGACAGAACTCAGGGAGGCCTCCCTCATAAAAATTGCTCTCGAGCCTTTTGCTAATATGAAGCCTCCCATAAATGTCAAGGGATGAGAGTTATGGGCCCCGCGGGCTCATAAAAAGAGAGAGCGTGTCGTGGCCTGAGGAAGCCACAGCGACTGCGAGGGCACCGGGCTGTCTTTCCAAGCCGTATTTCAGTTTCGGGGAAGCTGTGACTGGAGGAAATGTGCTAGCTGAGGCTGCAGTGGCTCTGGGCCTTCGGTAACAGGCTCAGTTACCAAACCTGTCAGCCATGCTTCCCTTGGCCCGGCTGGCGGCTGCTTCAAAGTGAAGTGGAGCGCGTCCCGAACTGTGCTCACGGTGGCAGCAGCAGCAGCAACCCTGGCCTCAGGCGGCCTCCGATGCTGGGGAATAAACAACAGGCTCTTTTTCACCTGTTCCGATCCTTGACCCATCTGTCAGCTAAGTCGTGCGCAGCCCAGGTGTTTTCCCGGCCCCGGGCTGCTCCCCTGCTCGCCATCTGTCTGGCAATCCTTTGATGCACCCCATATGTCTAACTGCCGTGACCCCCAGCCTCCTTCTGTCTCCCCTTTCCTTTCCCGCTCTTTAGTATGTACCCGACAGCTAAAAGTCACTGGGATTTGATGGTAAGCATGACATTGTGCTGGGGTCCTCAAACTGGAGCTGGGGGCAGAGAAATGTGATGTGAACATCCTGCTTAAAAGAAGTTATTCCACTAGCTAGCAGCCAGTTGGGTGGGTGACTTCTGGGAGCACAGACACACTTAAACAACAGAGCAATAACATCAGCAGTGGCTTATGTTTGTATCGAGGGCTGACAGCATCCCAGCACCTCTGTGGTCCTCATGATGCCCTCGGGAGGTGAGTTCCGGGGCAATTTCCATATTTGAATAAGGAAACTGAGATGGGGAGAGGTAGTGGCGTCTACAAAGTGACAGCAGGTGAGTGGTACAACCCTTTCAACCCAAGCTGGCCTGATCCGGAAGCCTGGAGCACCAGCCAGGATAGCATGGCATTCCTGATGGCAGGGGACGGTCTGCACGCTGCTCCAGGCCTGAGGCCACCATGCTCTTTGTACTTTTTTTTTTTTTGTGGTGCCGGGGATCGAACTCAGGCCCTTGTGCTTGCAAGGCAAGCACTCTAATCACTGAGCTAAATCCCCAGCCCACCACCATGCTCTTTGTTTCCACCCAGCTCTTCTATGCATACACACACACACACACACACACACACACACACACACACACCCCCGTACCACCATCCTGACCCTGATCCTCTGGGCCCAGTGACATTCATTTTTTTGTTTGTTTGTTTTTTGAGACAGGGTCTTGCTACCATAGTTCAGACTGGCTTTGCACTCACTCTGTAGCTCAGGTTGGCCTCCAACTTGCGACAATCCTCCTGCCTCAGCCTCACAAGTACTGGGATTACAGGCATGTGCCACCACCTCTGGCCGATATTTTGACATGGAATCAAAATTATAGGAACATGGCTGCATGCTTATTGAGAAACCATTTTAGGAGCAAACATCAATAACCCTAATAAATGCCAATAAACTCAACAAGTAGTAAATCCTGCCAAATAATAAATACTAATACATACCAATAAATTTCTGGATCAGATTTTACAGTGCAGAATGTTAAAAATTTTTTGCTATTACAGTTTTTGTTTACTAAAGTTATTTCTGATGGAAGCAGTTCTTTATTTAAATTATTGAGTAGTTCCATCTGCTCCAGATTCTACCAATTCCAGTTATTGTTTGCACGAAGTTTCTTCAGTGCCTGTTATTTCTACCAGATCTAACTTGCCTGGGTCAAATTTTGCAGAAACGCACTTCAAGGTTTGATCTTTAGTCAAATCTTAGTCAATATCACATTTTACCACACACAGTCGTAGCCATTCTCAGTTTTATTCATGTTTTTTCGCCAGAAATACCTGTTATGAACTGAACAGCAGACAAATAGTTGGTGTTTATTTTTTAGCTAGTCAGTGAAAAAATTGAGAGCATTTTATGCAATAGAGAGAGCAGGTTAAAACAAAGACTCAGACACAGAAAAATAAAGACAGAAGAAGAAATAAGAATAAAAAGTATATTCACATTAGCCTGGCAATGGTGACACATCCCTGTACCTGGCACTCTGGGAGGCTGAAGCAGGAGGGTTGCCTGTTGGAGTCCAGCTTGTCAACCTAGCGACTTATTAAGAGCCTGCATTGAAATTTAAGATAAATAAATAAAGAGCTGGGGTTTAATAGCACACACACACACACACACACACACACACACACACAAGGATATAGTAACGTGAAAAGCTAATATTTACTTAAGTCTTACTGTAAGTCTTGTTCCAATCACCTCAAATGGGCTTACCTTCACCCACCCTTTATAGCACCTCCGTGGAGATATCGTTATTTCCATTTTAAGGTGAGTAATCGGTGGCAGAAACAGTGGAAATAAATTTCCCCGAAGTACACGGCTGGTAACAGGCAGATCTAGGATTCGAACCCGGGCAACCTCTGCAGGAACGCGGAATCTGTCTTCGTATAATTATTGCTCACTTCTTGATACTGTAGCGTGGCAGTGTTGCCTGGAACAAAACGCTGGGCGGAATGTCCGAAAGTCCTTCCACTCGGTGTCTTCCGGTCCCCCGGAGCTCTCTCTCGCATGGCGTGCGCCTGACCCGATCTTCTGCTTGCTCTGGCCGAGCCTCCTGACCTGGAGGAGCAGGGACACCCAGGCCAGGCCGGTCTCTGCCCGGGTCTCCGCCTTTCTGCCCGGAGGCTCCCCGGCAGCTGCGCTATCGCCGTCGGCTGGGACTCATCTCAGCGGAGCCAGTTTCTTCTGCCACTTAGTATTCTTCACCAGACTATAAGCTCCTTAAGGCCAGCAACTGAGTCTTCTTACAAACGTTTCGTTTCTTACCGTAGGACGGGTGCAAAGTCGGGAGGCAATGAAAATTGTTGAAAAAAGAAAAGTGTCATTTCACTGAAGGTGGACTCAGCTGATAGTGATACACTTCGTCATTTATATATTAGTATGATTATTTTGGTATAACAAGTCCTTTCACATAAATGGACTTCCGATCTTTCATGGCAATTCTGGAAATTTCTTATTGAAAGCTTGTGGTGTTTTGATGTCCGGATGCAGGTAACTGGCCTGTGAGCAAATCCCTTAATTCCCGCTTTCTCTTTTGTTCTAAAAATCCTATGGTATCTGGTGATAGAGAGTACTAGGAAGGAATCTGGATATGATTCAGTACAAACGAAAGTCTAAAGCCAGAATAAATCTCTACAGCATATATGTCTGTGATTATAACTCTACCCTTGATCTAGAAAGTAGGAAAGTGATCTCTATGTGTCGATCTGGACTACCCGAGCCAGAATCTTAATGTTGCCCTTTCGACCTGCCCCACATTCAGATTCAAATCTTAGAGAATGTGATCATAATTTAGTAAGTGGAAACCTAGAAAATCATAGGGTATCTTACTAGGAAAAATTATGGAAATAAATACAGATGGTGATTGTATAGCTACACTCTAAACTATTTCTCAGATCCTAGGTAGTCCGTGAAATTACCTTACAAGTCTACAAATTCATGAGTTCACCATCCATTCGTTGTCTGTTGTCTGAAGGAGCCAATAGTATTAACAATAAACATTATTCCTTTTTTTTTATTTTCTGTAGAGCACATGAAAAAGAACCTGAATTTTTTTTCCCATGTAACTGGAGGGCTAAGCTTAGTTGTATAGACAAAGAAGAGGCTCTTTAGCAGGGTGGAGATTTTCCCAATGCAAGGGAAGGCACAAGTGGAAGATATATCTCTATTTGGTCCATGTAGAAGTTATCTTTCTGGAATAGTAATTTATTAGGGTATCATGATCCAAAGCCATTAAAAATTTAAATCAAGTAACTTACTGCCCTTGTTCTGCTTCCAGTCTTGTTGAGCTGTTTCGTAAGCAGCTATGCAAGTTTGCCTGCAGGGAAGACAGGAAAATTTGATCCACCCAACAGCTATAATTCTCTTTGTAAATCAATAAATGGGCATTCTGGTTCATAAAGATGAGTCTTTTTGTGCCCAGTTTAACATAAGTGTTATTGATTTTGGTTCCAGTCTCATTTTGCCACAAAATCTATTTGGGGGACTGTAAAACTAGGGGTGTAATCCTTAGGCATGTGTGTTTGTCAAGGTCAAGGGTATCTTGGGAGCTCTCTTGACAGTCACGAAGCTGAGCTTTTTGGGGGACACATGGGTGCATTATTGTGGACTGCTTGCCCTTACATTGGATGAGCATCGTCTTGGTTACTTTTCTCATTGCTGAGAAAAAATACCCAAACCCAAAGTTCAAGGAAGAAAGGTTTATTTGGCTCATGGTTTGTAGAGATTTCAGTCCATAATCAGCTGGCTCAAAGGCAGGGTGGCATCGCAGAGAAGAAACCCCTCACAGCAGCCTGAAGGCAGCAAATCAAGCAAGGAGCCTTAGCAGCTTCTTTCTCCACCTTGTATCTTATCCAGGCTGCCAGGATTAGGGCTGTGCCAGACCAACTGGCAGATTTATTTGGTAATCACCCACCCTTAATCCCAGCACCTCTGAAAAAGCTCCACTCATGACCCCATGATGCTTTGGGTGAATATCTAGGCACAAACCTTAAAAAACATTGTATCCTTTCCTCTTATTTTGTATATAGACAAGCTGAGACATACATCACAGTATGGCTGTGGTTTCTACCCTCGGTACTTCATATCTTTGAGAGCTAGTATTCTGAACACTTAAATTAAAACAAAAAACTTTTTTGCAAATTTAGGACAGAGATATTCCACACACCTTTCCTTACTATTAACATATTAGATAACCAGGGTGCTTTGTTCAAAGTGAAGAGGTAGAATATTAACTGAACACCAAAGCTTATTTGGATTCCTCAGTTCTTCCCTCTAGTGGCCCATGTCCATTTCAGGCCACCATCAGGATGTCACACGAAAGGTAGTCACCATGTCTCTTTGTTGCTTTAAACCTGTGACCATTTCTCAGTCTTTATCTATCTTTTATGAACATGTACTTTTGAAGAGTTTTGATCAGGTGGATTGGATCAATTTGGATTCATTTAATGTTTCCTCCAGTTTAGACTGAAGTTGTGGATTTGGGGAAAGAGCCCCGTGGAGGTGAAGTGCCCGTCTGATCACATCCTGTCAGACCTGTGCACTGCTGCAAGTATTAACCTCGACCCCTGGGTTCAGATGGTGTCTGCCAGGTTTCCCCACTGTAAATGTAAACTCTGTTGGTTAGAAGCCAGTCAGAAAGTGCACCTCACACCCAAGGAGAGTGATTAAACTCTGTTTTCCAGAATATTAAAGAATTTGTGGATTTAGGTTAATACACCATAGTATTTTATAAATTTGGAGTATAAGTTTTGAGGCTACAAACAATCCATCTCTCCCGAAAGTTTCATCAACTCATTTTGGCATTCATCAGTAGATTTCTCGTGCGGCATTTATTACTGTGGGTGTTCTAAGAGTGATTTTCTATTTTCCTCATTTCCTTTACATTTATTAGAAATAGTATTTTAAATGGTTATCTGCTTGTACCCCAGCATGTTTTGGGACTTGGCGTCTTATTACCTGGCTCTTCATCATTCCTTCCTTTGTGTATATCTTTTAGAAGACAGATATGCAGGTTTGTTTTGTGGTCATCAGATTTCCTATACATTTTGGCTTTTTAAAAAAATCACATCTATCATCATTGTCCACTTCCAACAAAAAGTTAAACACAAGATTTGTGTTATCTTATCTCCTTTATGAAGATGATCTTATTCTTTATGTACATAATTTAGTTTGTGTTGGGATAGCTGGTATTATGACTCATTTTTACTTTCTGATCTGCTATCAGACCATAAACTAGAGGGCCACTCAGAGTCAGACGTGGAAGAGTGCAGAGGTCTGTCTGCACACGGGAGATCCAAAGGATCCAGCCGAAGGTGTGGTGCTCACTGCAGTGTCCCGTTGGAGTCTCTCTGAAGGCGGATGGGTCTGTGATGGAAGCTTAAGAGTCTGCGCAGGAAGCCAGGAGATTACATTCGAGGTGAAGGTGGAGCTCCTCTGCAGAAACCAGAACCACTCTGTCCATCTTCATTTCCCCTGTATACCGTGCAGGAGACAAGCTGCCCTAGGGTGGGTCTTCTACACCCAGGGTGTGGAATTGCTAAACCAGTTCAGTTGAGCTTCACTTACTCAGACTGATACAATCAATCTATCATCACAACCCCTTTTCCCCTTTCTATCTCCCCCTTCCACCTCACACTCTCTCCTCATCCTTCCTGCCTCAGTCATAATATAGATTTTATATTATTTCATCCCAAACTATTAAGTAGGTCTTGGAATATTTTTGGTGTCAACTAGAAACGACCATCAGTTAATTTATTTGCTTATTGACGTCTTTATTGACTGTCACTGTGCTACATTCAAGGGAAATAGTTATTTAAAAACGTGAACATGTTTCATTTGGTCTTAGGGTCCACTTTTCACACGAGAGAGCAGTCATTATCTGAGTGACTTTAGTTTTAAATTTTTAGTTAACTAACTCTTAGTTACTTAATTTTTCCTTGTTTCAATTTCTTCATATGTCAAAAGAGGATGGCAGTGGTACCTTACTTAGACAATTATTTTAAAGACTAAATGGATAATGTATGGAAATTTGAGTATCAACATGATTGATTGTAGTTGTTTGAAAGCCACTGACTCTATAGAAAATCCATAATTCCATAATAATACTTACAGAAGGAAATCAGAAAAACTCATTTGTTTCTGGTTGAGATGGTTGTCAAGACATCTTTTTGAACATTGATAAAGGGAAAGAATTAAGCCTTTACCTACTTTTTAAATACAAACTGTATTTTAGGGTAATCAAATAGCTTCTGTTGTTGAAGAAAATCTGTAATTTACAGAAGACTGTCAGCTAGTAAATGTAGAAGGTAACATAAAATTAGAAAATCATTAGCTTGCTACCCTTAAGGAAAGTATTGATTCAGGGAAGGCTAAAACCATTAAATCATCAGGTTAATCGTTGACAGGTAGGTTGACCATTCCATTTTGCCTGCGATGGTCCTAATTACATGACAGTTGTCCAAGAATAATTACTAACAGTGCCCCGTTCAGTCTCAGTATGATAATTTGAATGATAAATTATAAGGTCACCCTATTAATAGGCGAATGGAATTTGTATGAAGCCAAAGTATTATCATCATAAGATATTTTGACTACAATGAAAGGATTGAACAGTCATCACTTTTCACCCATGTCAATCTTAGCATCCTCAAGGGTGGGGCAACCAGGTATTCATGTGTGTCCCGATGTGATACAGTAGAGATACACAGCACTGCTTATGACATTCTTCTGATAAAACTGCTTAATTTACATCTGCTCAAATCCTGAGATCTAACTCTCTGCTTACAGGAAACACAAAGGTTAGAGGAAGCAATCAAAGAGATCTAGAAGGTAAAACTGGCCTAGTCTTCAGCAAGTCAGTATCATTCTAGCTGTTCTCAGTTAAAAGTGTCTTAAGAGACACAGCACCATAAACATTGCTTGGTTCTGAATTGGACCCCGATTGGCCAAACCAGCTGAAGGGAAACCATTGAGGACAGCCGAAGATTTGGCACTACTGGTCATTTGGTTAGGTATGCAAATATTTTTTGCATTGTAGAAAACAGATGCATATTGAAATGTATAGGATAGAATATTATGATGTCTATAATTCATTACTTCAAAATACTTTAGCATTAAAAAACAGTGGAATCCGTTGGCAGGAAAAAATAAGATAAAATATGAAAATAACATGCACAAAATTTGTAGTGTTAGAATATGTAGTAAAAAGTTGTTGGAATGTTACAAAGATATCTAGGGGCAATAGGAGAAGAGTATAATGGGAAACTACCTACGTGCCAGTATCAGGAGGTCAGATTTTTCTCTCTGAAGAATGTACTGGGGGAACTAATGTGTATGTTAAGAGGTGACAGACAGCATGGTGAGTAAGAGGGCCCCAGTGATTCCTGCCTCCTGATACTAGCCCTTGAGTAACACCCTCCCCCTTTCAGTGTAGTCTGGACTTACCCATTTGATTCTAGTCAACAGAGTGTGGGCAGAAGTGATGGATATCACCTTGGGGATTCATGTTCTCTCTCTCTGTCTCCCTCTGTCTCTGTCTCTCGCTCATTCTCCCTCCACCCCACTTTGGATTGAATCCAGGGCCTTCACACTGAGCTACACCCCAGCCCTTTTTTACTTTGAGACAAGGTCTTGCTAAGTTGGTAAGTTACCCAGGCTAAGTTTGAACTTGCAACTCTCCTACCTCAGCCTCTCGGAATGCTGGGATTCTAGGTGTGTGTCTGTTTTCCTCTCTTTCTTAGATTGCTTGTACTGAGACACGGTTACTGCCAGTTACCATCATCCCTTTGGAGATGTTCATGTGGGATGTCCTCAGCCTAATAACCTATCAGGAACTGACACATGTCCACAGCCAGGTGAGTGAATTTGTAGGCAAATCCTTCAACATCAGGTGTCTCTTCAAGCCCACTGACAGCCTGACTGCTGAGAGACCTTGAGCTAGAGACACATAGGGCGAGCCAGGACTCCTGACCTGTGGACGGGTGTGTGTGTGTGTGTGTGTGTGTGTGTGTGTGTGTGTGTGTGTGTGAAATAGTACATTTTATTGCTTTAAAAGCTGTTAATTTGGGGGTGATTTTTTTTTTAAATTTTTTTTTTATTATTTTTTTTTACCAAGAACATGTATTGGTACATTGCATACATAATGATCATAATCAACATGGTTATTTTGTACCTGTACATGATACATCTTGGTTTTCCCCCCTCTTCCCCCCTTCCCCTCCCCTCCCTTCCATTCACCCACCCCTCCCTATTTGCAATAAGTGTAACTACACTTTACCATTTT
>PVJO010016247.1:0-42521 GCA_004026905.1 Hystrix cristata | reverse complement strand
AAAAAAAAAAAAAGAAAAAGTAAGTTGAAGGGTGAGGGAGAAACTGGCTCTGCAGAGAGAGCTTGGCCCAGTAAAAGATGAAAAAGCAAGATAAAAAGTACACCCCAGGGCTGGGGATTTAGCTCAGTGATTAGAGTGCTTGCCTTGCAAGCACAAGGCCCTGAGTTTGATCCCCAGCACCAAAAAAAAAAAAAAAAGTCCCTATGAGGAATGTTATGATTATTTAGATCTGAAACGTACCAATAAAATTTAAAAAAATTAAAAATTTAAAAGTACACCCTGGAGAATACAGCGCAGGCTATTGTGAGGAAAGCCATAATCTTTTTTTAACAGTGATAAAGTTTTGCATTTATTAAAACAGAAAAAAAACAGAAGGGTACCGGGGAAATGGGTTCTGCAGAGGGAGTCTGGGCTGAGTAAAAAGGGAGGACAAAAATAAAAATAAAAGCACACCCTACGGTTTGGTGTGGTGGTGCATACCTGTAATCTGAGCACTCAGAAGGCTGAGGCAGGAGGATCAATCTGGGCTACATAGTGAGTTTAAGGCCATTCTGAACTACATAGCCAGATTCTGTCTCAAAAAAAAAAAAAGTCTAATTCTTAGCTGTTTGTGGTGGCACATGAAGGCTCTAAATTCAGTCTCTAGTTATGCAAAAAATGAATACAAACCAACAAATGAACAACAGTAAGCCAGACCTGGTGTTGCTGACCTGTGGGAAATGCAGTACTGTGGGAGCCTGAGGCAAGACGATGGCAAAATCAAGCCCAGCCTGTGCAATTTAGTGACATACCAAGACCCTGTCTCAAAATAAAAAATAAAAAAGGGCTGGGGTGTAGCTCAGTGAGACAGCCCTAGGTTCAACTCCCAGTTCTGCCAAAAAGTGTAATTCTTCATACTAATAATTTCATTAGAATTTTAATAACATAATAAATAATAAATTTAATGTCTTTGTTTTGGGATTCTTTTTTTCTCCTTGTGCTGGGGAATGAACCTAAGGCCTTGTATATGCTATGCTATTGCCGTACAAGTACATCCAGCCCCCATAGTCCCGAGATTACTATTTTTTTTTGAGATGGAGTGTCACTACATAGTCAGGCTGGCCTCGAATTCACTATATAGCCTGAGCTGGTCTCGAACTCACAGAGATCATCCTGCCTCAGCTTCCGGACTGCTGGGATTACAGGCATGCACCATCTCGCCCAGCTTCCAGGATTCTTTTCTTTTCTTTTATTTGGTTTTCTGAGGCAGGGTCTTGCTCTGTAGTCCAGGATGGACTTGAACCTTCTATGTAGGTTGGCCTCAAACTCATGGTGATCCTCCTGCCTCAGCTTCCTGAGTGCTGGAATTACAGTTGTGTACCATTAGGGGTTGGGGATTTAGCTCGAGTGGTAGAGTGCTTGCCTAGCAAGCACAAGGCCATGAGTTTGATCTCCAGCACCTAGAACACATAAACAGGTGTGCACCACTATGCCTGGCTGGATTCCTCTTTTTTTTTTCTTTTTTTTTTTTTCTGGTGCTGGGCATTGAACTCAGGGCCTTGTGCTTGCTAGGCAAGTGCTCTACCACTGAGCTAAATCCCCAACCCCCTGGATTCCTTTCTTGATGATTTCCTTGCTTTATTTGGGGACTGTTTCCAGATTTATGTATGGGAATGTGTCACAGGTATGACACCTCTGTTCTCTAGCAAAACCCACTCCCTGGGTGTGTGATGTCTGAATTGTTTTAGGCATAATAATTTCATTAGAATTTGAGGTGTCTGTTATCTGTGTCCAGCATCAGAGGTCTGTGAATGGTATTGTCTTAGGCTGATCTGGAGCCTTTCTCCCGGTGTGAGGTCTGAATGCCTGTGTTCCAAGAGCATGGCAGGAGTGTCTGGACTCTTTGGGTGCTATGGTCTCAGAACACTTTACAGGGCTACTTCTGATGTTAAGAGTTACAGTATTTGAGCATTTTTCCCATTTGCTTTTCCCCATTAACAGTGTCCTCTAGGTGGTTCCTGCAGCCAGGACATCTTGCCGTCATCACTTTGTGTCCAGGCCTCTGAATTATTTTGTGGTCTATGTCAAGAGTATGAGATCTGTGCCCAGACTTTCAACCTGTATCCCAGGACCTTGGAGATGTTTGGGGTCTGTGTCCAGGCATGAGGTGTGTCACCTGTTTGCAGCTTGTGGCCTCAGTGCACCCTGAGGTGTTATGGTCTCTGTGTTCCATGGGATGAGGTCTCCAAGGTGTCAGGAGGAGCATGTAATCACAGGACGAGGTCTATGAAGTGACTGTACATATATGCAAGGTCTCTGGCCCGTTTGGTGACCTCTGTTCCCAGCGGGAGACCCCTTGAACCATTACGGACTTTGTGTCAAGTGGCGTGAGGACTCTGGGTTCTTTCTTTTTTTTTTTTTTTTTTTTTTTTGGTGCTGGGGATCGAACTCAGGACTTTGTGCTTGCAAGGCAAGCACTCTAACCACTGAGCTAAATCCCCAGCCCCAGGTCTCTGGGTTCTTTTGTGATGTGTCCAGTGATGTGACACCCTGGAGCCATTCGGGGCCTGTCTCCAGGGGCGAGGTCCCCCGCAGAGAGGGTGAGGTCTTCCTTGCAACCAACCTACACTCCATGGCACAACATGAATCATCTTGATCCATCTCCCCTTTCCCCCTCCCTGGACGTTCGCCCCTGCCATTCTTCGCACACACACCTGTGCATATGTACGTGACCATTTCCTTAGAAACATACTTAGAAGGGGAACTGCCAGGCCGAGGGAGCCGTTATTCAACAAACATCTTTTAAAGCACCTACTGTATGCAGGGCAGTTTTAGGCACTGAGGAGATACCGGGGTCTTGGAAATCTACATATTCCTACCCTGGTGATGCTGACACCCTACTCCAGTAGGGGTGTGTGTGAGTCTGTGTGAAAAGCGCTGCCGCACAAACCCATCAGCGGCCTTGGAGGAATGTACGCCGGTCTCCGGGAAGGGTCGGACGCTGGGGACTGGGGACTCGGCTCTGCTCAGCTCACCAGTGTCTGGGGCTGGGACGGTCCATGGAGGGGGGGAGGGATGGGCCGTGGGCGGAGTGAGACAGACGAGTCTATTTAGTTGTGCAGGGTGAACCGAAACCTGGACGATTCCCTAGACAATGTCCTTTCCAGGTCGTTCCCACGAGAACATGGTGGGAATGAGAATGAAGGGTTAACAAGACAAGACAGCGCGGCGCCGGGAAATGGAACAGTCCATCGACAAGGGATCTGGTATTTTGGAATATACCATTTTTAAGGTCTCCACATCCAGTGAGTGAATCGACCACGACCCGAGACGGAGGGGAAAATGACGCTACCCTGACCGACCCCGACTCCAGTCCCGGGCAGACCTCGCTTTAAATCCTCAACTTGTCTAGAAGTCGCCACGGCCACATCTCAATTCAAATCAACAGGATGGGGAGGGTGTGCGAAGTGCACGGAGCGGTGATTGGCTCCAGGATGAGTAGGGCGGGATCAAATCTTGCCTTGAGTTCTGATTGGTCACCACGAGAGCGGCTACCTAAGCTCTTCCAGGGTACCGAGGTTTTCCGGAACCATTTAGAGGAGGTTAGAGCCGGTCTCTGGCTCTGTGCTCCGATTGGCCAGGGCTTCTGGGTTGGTGTTTAGGGATAAGAGGCAGGGCTTTAGCTATTGAAAACTGTAGGTTCAAATCCCATTTAGGAACTTCAATTCGAAAACGTGTAAAAGAAGCTGGCATTAATGGCTTGTTCTCAAGGGCTGGTGCAGAGTGTGTCGGGTAATCTTTTTCATTCTCTTCTAGCTAGTCATCATCTTTTTTTTTTTTTTTAAACAACGCTCGCTGTATACTGTTATTGATTTCAGGACCCACTCACCATTCACAGCAGCATTAAGCAAAACTTCTCCAGGGTGTTTGGCATCTGTCTTTCAGGCTACCTATAGGTCAAACTCAGCAGATAAGATTCAGAAGGGTGATCTCATGATCCTCCTCTTGGGCAGCTCCTCTCCCTCGGGAGTGTGATTTGGAGACTCCCTGGCCCTTCTGGACCAGCCCTGAGTGGGGGTGTGAGGAGACCACTGTAGGAGGAGTGGGGTGTCTTGAGTGGACCCTAAATGACTGCTTTTTACTTCTTAGTCCCGCTTGTCCCAGGGAAGTGTGCAGTTTGGAGCACCGTGTGCAGGATGTCGGGTCTCTGCTCTGTCTGGGAATCTCAGCTCAGGATGTAACATCTATGAACAGGCTATCAGGTCTCAGCTGGTCCACAGTCTGTGTCTCAGGAGTTTAGGTCTTTGAGATGTTTGTGGGTCTCCGTCCCAGGACATTTCTAAACTGTTCATGAGTCTTTGTTTCCAGATGTGCAGGGTTTTTTCCCCTTAAAAGTGGATTTTTTTGTGACAAGGTCTTTACTGTGCTGCTGAGGCTGGCCTTGAACTCATGGTGATCCTCCTGCCTCAGCCTCCTGAGTGCTGGGACTACAGGCATGCACCACTACACCCAGCTGTCCTTTGTTCTCCTGAGCAGGATTTATATAAGGTTTTTTATTTGGTGGAGCAGACTAAGGATTGAACCCAGGGCCTTTGCACTGAGCTACATCCCCAACCTGTTTTTATTTTTATTGTTTTTTAATTTATTTTTTGGTGCTGGGGATTGAACCCAGGGCCTTCGCTTGCTAGACAAGTGCTTTACCCCTTGAGCTAAATCCCCAGCCCTCCGTTTTATTTATTTATTTATTTATTTATTTATTGTTTTTTGAGACAGGGTCTGGCTATGTAGTTCAGGCTGGCCTTGAACTCTCTGTGTAGCCCAGGCTGGCCTCGAAGTCACAGTGATCCTCTTGCCTCAGTCTCCCAAGTGCTGGGATTACAGGCATGTGCCACCAGGCCTGGTCCCAACCTGTTTTTAAATTTTATTTTGAGACAAGTTCTCACTATGTGGCCCAGGCTGGCCTCCCACTTGTGGCAATCCTCCTGCCTCTGCCTCCCAAGTGCCAGGATTACAACCCTGAGCCACCACGTCCAGCTGTTTTGTTTTTAGTACTGGGGGCATACTAAATTTGAACCTAGCGGGCATTTGAACCTAGATCCCTAGCCACTTTTTATTTTTTTTGAGACAGGATCCTAAATTGCCTGGGATTTGGGGATTCTCCTGCCTCGCCTCCTGAGTAGCTGGTGTTACAGGCTGTGCCACCACGCCCAGCAGGCACATGTGTTTAGATGGAGAATCTCTCATCTTGGTCCTTGCCTGAGAGTAAACTGTTCAGGCTTCTGTGCCCAGGGCCTGCTCTCTGAGCACTCTGGGAGGACCGTATTCCAAACCATGTGCACTCGCGCTAGTTTCTTTTGGCCTGTAACAGAGATTATGAGATTGGCAATCACTTTTCGATTCCATATCTAAGACAGAGTTTCTTAACCTCAGGAGCACTGATATTTTGGGCCCCAGATTCTTTGTTATGGGATATTCAGTGCCCACCCTACTCCAGCATGACTTCTTTCTAACTGATTATATCCGAAAAGACGGTGTTTCCAAATCAGGTTATTCTGAGATGCTGGGTTAGGACTTTAACATAGTAATTTTGAGGGGACACTACTCCACCCATAAGAGATGTTTAGCACTGGGCCTGGTGGTGCACACCTGTAATCCCAGCACTCAGGAGGCTGAGGCAGAAGGATCACCATATGTTCACGGCTAGCCTAGGCAGCACAGTAAAGGCTTTGTCATTAAAAAAAAAAATTCAATTTTAAGGAAAAAAATCCTGCACATCTGGAAACAAAGACTCATGAATAGCTTGGAAATATCACATCCTGAGACAGAGACCCACAAACATCTCCAAGACCTAAATTCCTGAGACCCAGACTGTGGACCAGCTGAGATCTGACAGCCTGTTCACAGATGTTACATCCCAAACTGAGCTTACACAGTGCCTGGAATACACAGTGAGACCCTGTCTCAAAACAAACAAACAAGATGTTTAGCATGAGATTGAAAGGAAAGGAAGAAGGAAGAGACTGTGGCATCCAGAAGCTGGGCTGGCAGTTATAGACCGACTGTGTTATTTTCCTATTAGCCATAAATAATCTCCCAAAATAACAGCCTAAGGGAAGGTTATGTTGAGGCCATGATAAAATGAAGCAAAGTAAAGTTCCTTTCTAGTGTTGTCAACTCATAGACAAAAACAAGGCCACTGTGTTACCTACCAGATACCAAAGCTCTCCCTTTTTTTGTTAAAATACATTAACAAAAATGCTGCTTCTTTGCTAACTATAGCATTAGACTCCCTCTAGTCTGCCCTCCTTATAGAGATTTATTTATTTATTGGTTTTTGAGAAAGGGTCTTACTATGTAGTTCAGATTGGCTTTGAACTCACTGTATAGCCCAGGCTGGTCTCGAACTCATGGTGATCCTCCTGCTTTGGCCTTCTGAGTGCTGGGATCACAGGTGTGTGCCCTTTTGGGGATTTATTGTGAGACCTGTTATGGTTCAGGTACAGTTCATCCTGGAGGCTTGGTCCTAGTTGTATCAAGGTGGTGGGACCTTGAAGAGGTGAGGCCTAGGGGAAGGAAATGGGGTTAGGGTTAAGGGACTAGTGCACGTGTGGGGCCTGGGTTAGCTCCCCCAAAAACGGGTCGTTATAAGGGAACCTAGCGCTGCCCTGGGTGTCTCTTGTATATGTGCCGCTGGCCACTCTTGTGTACACCCCACTGTGTGATGCCATCTGCATGGGGCCCGGCACCAGAGCTGAGAAAACCCTGGCATCATGCTCTTGGATCTTCACAACAGTAACCTGAACTCAACGAACCTCTTTCCTTTATCAAAAGTGCCCAGGCTCAGGTTACAGCCACACAAAATGGACTTTGACAAGCAGGGCATAGTGGCACATACCTGTAATCCCAGCACTTGGGAGGCTGAGGCAGGAGGATTGCTGGGAGTGAGTTCAAGGCCAGCCTTGACTACTTGGCGAGATCCTGTCCCCCAGTAAAGGACTGGGAAAATATCCAATCATAAAATGGGCCTGATTTTCTGGCAGCATCCAATTGAGAGTGAGCCCCTACTTCCTTAGACCCCTCCCTACCTAAACCATTCAGCCCAAGTCCAGATGCTTTAATCAAGCCTAATACATGAATCATCTCCCAGTGCCACACAGCCAGCATTTTCTCTCGCTGGAATGTGTGATAAACCGAGCGTACTGACCTATGGGTGTGTTTCCAGAGAGGGAGGACCTGTGGCTAAAGGGCACTGATGAACAGCGCCCTAGCTTCTAACCACTCCATCCCAGTTGCCCTCCCCCGAAGCACAGAGTTGTGATGACCAGCATGTGCCCAGGCATTGTCACATAGTCCCTGGGGCTCTAATAGTGGCCTCCACTCGAGAACCATGGGCCTTGGGAGCAGATAGGGGATCTTTGTCTGCGGCGTGTGTTCCTCGAGAGGTATTGGAGTCTGTCGCAGTGTGTGGGGCCGCTGGTCCATCTCAGGGATTCTGTCCTGAGGTTTGAAGTCACTGAGCTCATTGGCTGATGCTGTGTCAGGATGGATGACCTTGTTACATACCTGTGGTCCCCCACCCGTGCTGTAGGCCACCTTGGAAAGGCAGAGGGGAGTGGGGTCAGGCCCTGGGTTGTGACCCTTCCTGTCTTGCCCATGCAATAGTTCCCTCCTTGTGGGCCTGTCCTACCCTCTGTTCTGAATGTCACCATTTCACAGACACGGTTGTGAAGGCTGTGTTTGGGAAGGCATTTTGTCTGTGGTTCCTGACACCAGTGTGCAATGGAGAGCCTGTCTCAGGACGCATACTGCTCAATGGCTGTTGGATTCTGTCTCCCCTCAGGCCTTTTATTTTTTTGGGGGGGTGCTGGGGATTGAACTCAGGGCCTTAAGCACTCTACCGCTTGAGCTAAATTCCCAACCCTCCTAGGCCTTATTCAGACTTTGCTGTAATAACTCAGCACAGGAGCCAGGCAGACCCTACAGCACGGCCCAGAGCCCTAAAACCTGCCCACATGGAAGGAGAGTCTAGCTTTCTGCATCATCTCTCTAAATCTTTTCTTTTTTGTACTGGGGACTGAACCCAGGACCTTTGCACTGAGCTACATCCCCAGCCCTTTTTTTTTTTTCTTTTGGTGCTAGGGATCGAACTCAGGGCCTTATGCTTGCAAGGCAAGCACTCTAACCATGGAGCTAAATCCCCAGCCTCCCCAGCCCATTTTTATTCTTGCCAAGCTGCTGAGGCCAGTTTTGAACTCACAATCCTCCTGCCTCAGGCCTCCCAGAGTGCTGCGATCACAGGTGTGTACCAGTGTGCTCAGCTTCTCTGCACCTAACCCTGACCTCTGAGGTTCTCCAAGATTGACGGGGGCAGCAGGACAGTGTGAGGTCCACACACCTGTGGCCATCATGATTTGGATGTGGTTTGTCTCCCAAAGGTGCACAAGCCACAGCCTCAGTTCCCAGTGTGCTGGTGGGGCCTTGTCCGCAGAAGTGGGTCAGGGTGGCCCTGCCCTCAGGGATAGGTCAGCACTGTCTCTAGGGAGCAGGTCAGGCCGAGTAGCAGTGCTGGCTCTTTCTTAAAAGGAGGGGGGCTGGTCCCTCCCTGGCGTCTAGCTTCCTTGCTCACACACTTGCCCCTTCTGCATGCAGCCGGGTCCTTTTCTGTCTGTCATGTTGTGACACACTGAGGAGCCTCTGCCAGGACACTGTGGCCATGCTGTTGGATCCTGCAGCCACCAGAATCATGAGCCAAGTCTACCTCTTTACTTTCTAAGTTAGATAGCCCTGGGTATTTTGTTATAACAACACAAAATGAACTAAGATATCTCCCTGTTTAAGCCTCTGCTCCCTCCTCACACACCCCTTTGAGAGCAGAATTTGGGGCTGAAGGAAGGGAATCAAACAGCTCAGGTAGATGCCATCTTCAGGAGCTTCCAAATAGCTGAAAATGTGGAGCTTCCTGGAGAGTGCTAGGCCCAGAGAGGGCTTGGAGGCTCCATACCCCTTCCTCCATATCTTGCCTTGTGCATCCTTCATAATAGCCAGTAAATGGGCCAGGCATGGTGGTGTGTGACTAGTTCTGACACTGGGGAGGCTGAGGCAGGAGGATCATTTGAGCCTAGGAGTTCCAGACCAGCTTGGGCAACATACTGAGCCCTGTCTCAAAAAAAAAAAAAAAATCCCTGCCCTCTCTGGCCAGGGCCCAGTGTGGGCTGGAGACTGAGTCGGCACATAGGAGCCATGTAGGCAGATAATTCAATGTCAGTGTGTGTTGAGGTATGATGCCACCCACTTCCTCATTTACACTGCCTCACTGTTTAGCATACTGCTGCCTAAATTACCCCAATTCCATGGGGTTTGTCTCTTTGGCATCAACAAATACTAAGGGATAGGGCTGAGGACAACTCCAGGCATGGAGAAGGCACTGGAGCAAAGGACCTAAACATCTTTCCCTACT
The DNA here is from genome assembly GCA_004026905.1 of Hystrix cristata. Taxonomy (NCBI): domain Eukaryota; kingdom Metazoa; phylum Chordata; class Mammalia; order Rodentia; family Hystricidae; genus Hystrix; species Hystrix cristata. The sequence continues at coordinate 33,085 of PVJO010016247.1, read as the reverse complement.
CCAAACTATCTTCTGTTTCTTTTGGGTGGGGAGTGTGCTGGGGATCGAACTCAGGGCCTTGCCCCTGGTAGGTGAGCGCTCTACCACTGAGCTAAATCCCCAACCCCTATCTTCTGTTTCTTGAAAGCCTGAGAAATAGTTCTTTCCCAAAACTTTCCCAAACTCAGGAAGAGAAGAGATTGGGAAACCGGGACGCTTGGGTCCAGCCCTGCTAAGGGAAAGATTAGAGTCAGGAAAGGCAAATGAGGTTAAGGGCCACATCACTCTATAAAAGGAAGCTATATTTGGGCAGTTTGTTTGGTGATTACATTTTCCGTATTTTTCACCCCTACCACTTTCCTACTCTGTTTTGCTGTGTATTTTCCTTATAATAAAGATAATTTTTTTCAGCTAAAAAAAAATCTGTATTGGGTTCAAGAAACTGTAAACTCCCTGAATCCTGTGTCCATCTCGTACCCCACCCCCCTGCCATTTCACTTCAGAGGTTCTCTTGGGAACACGCATCAGAAACAGCGAGAAAAAGCTTGTGCTCCTCCTCTGAAAAGTCTGGTTGCGAGCCAGGTTTACACATGTACGTGGAGGGCGGGGTGTGAGCTCTGGAGAAAGGTTTTGAAGGGAGGGGCCAGAGCCTCAGAGACTCAAACAAGTTTCTAGAGAAAGGAAAAAGGAGTATGGGTGGGATAGTATGCCTGTAATCCCAGCACTTGGGAGGCTGAGGCAGGAGTTCAAGGCCAGCCGAGGCTCCATAGTGAGTTCAAGGCCAGCCTAGACTACATAGCAAGACCATGTCTCAAAAAACCAAAAAACCCCCCAAAAATCATAAAAATAAATAAATGAATAAAAAGAAAATTTAAAATTAAAATAGGGCTGGGGATTTAGCTCAGTGCTTAGAGTGTTTGCCTCGCAAGCATGAGGCCCTGAGTTTGATTCCCGGTACCAAAAAACAAAAAAATTAAAATAAAATAAAAAGAAAGCCAAACTCATCGCATTGCGGGCTGTAACCAAGTAGCGCCTGAGCAGAGACAACTCTCGCGATGTCTGCCCCGCCCCCTCGATCGCTCACCCCCCAGGCGGCTGGCGGCCATGTTGGGAAGACATTGGTGGCTTCGAGGAGAAAGATGACCCCGAGGCGCCCCAGCCCCAAACCGGGGCCACTTTGTCAGCGCAGGGAGCCATCCAAACTGCTGCGGGAGTGCCTGGTCCAGCCCTGAGGACCCAGCACCAGGACCGCCAGGTAAGCTGCTCGGAGCTCCCACCTCCCGGAACTTTAACTGTTGCGTTAAAGCGGTGTATTTTGGGGGTGATTTGTTGTGCAGAGTAGATAACATCTGAACGGTGTTTTCATGGTTCGTAATGTTTCGTGGCTGGGTCTTGGGGGCATTCTGGGTTCCGCATTTTGCGCTATCTGGTCTCTTTGAATTTGCTTTCTAGGTTATTTAGATCTCTGAATTCTTTGGGGATCCGTGTCCCAAAAATGGGGAGGGGGTTCTGGGCTATTTTGCTGTTCACATCCAGAACGTGATGGTAGCTGTTGATGACCCTTAATCCCAGGGCATGATGTCTTCAAGATCCTTGGTATTGGGCCAGTCGTGGTGCGCACGCCTATACGCCTAGCATTCGGGAGGCGGAGGTAGGAGGATCACTGTGAGTTTGAGGCCAGCTTGGGCAACTTAGTGAGTTCAAGGCCAGCCTGCACTACACAGCGAGACTCTTGTCTCAAAAAAAAAAAAAAAAAATCCCAGGATTCGAAGTCTCTGAGCTCTCCGGCAGTCTGTGTTCCGGACGTGAGGTCACCGAGGTGTTTGAGAGTTCATGTCTCAGGTTTCACAGACTTGAAATTTGTTTTATGGTACTGGTGGTTGAGCCCAGGGGTGCTCTACCACTGAGCTACATCCCCCAGGCCTTTTTTTTTTTTTTTGAGAGAAGGTCTTACTAAGTTGCCCAGGCTGGCCTCGAACTTGCAGTCCTGCGTCAGCCTCCTGAGTAGCTAGGGTTACAGCTGTATGCCACTGTGTTGAGTGTCTTTGAACCCTCTGGAGGACTGCACACTGGTTTTGTGTGTTCTTTGAGGTGTTTGGGTTTTTCAGTCAATCCCAGGAAGAAACGTTACCAAGGTAACTGGAGCCTGCAGCTGTGACATTAGGCCTCAGGGCAGTTTGGGCCACTGAGTCCCTGGACATGAAGTCTGTACTGTGCTTGAGTCTGTGTCTAGATATTGGTGTTTCTGAGTTTGAAGGTGAAGGAAGCATCTCTCCCAGGTAGCAGCTCTCTGTTTATGTCTATATGTCCCAGAATGTGAGTTACTGAGTTGTCAGTGGTGTCCCTGGTGTGATCATAGTTGTATGTCACAGTACCTGATGTCTCTGTTTATGGTGTGTGTCCCAGGGTACGAGGTAGCTCACTCTTTTGTTTTATTTTGGTTTTGTTTTTGTTTTTTTTTTCTTGAGACAGGGTCTTGCTACGTAGTTCAGGCTGACCTTGAACTCTCAGCGCTCCTCCTGCCTCAGCCTGCTGAGTGCTGGGATTACAGGCATGCATCGCCATGCCCAACCTGGCTGGGCTCTCTGAGTGTGCATGTCCAATACAGTCAGGTCTCTGATATGTTTGGGTCTGTATTTCCCAGAACAAGAGATTTCTGATTTACCTGTGAGTATACATTCCAAGGTGGGACTTCTCAGATGTATTTGGGGGTGTTGTGAAGTTTCTATTCTCGTTGTAGGTTCATGTCCAGTGGCTCCAGGTGTCAGGTCTGTCACTGGTATACATGCCACAGTGTGAAGGATTTGTTCAGCATTGTGGGTCCCGGGATGTGAGTTCTTTCTTTCTGTCAGCAGTATGAGGTCTCTGGTCTGATTTTGGTTTTATGTCCCTGGATATTAGGTCTCTGACCTATTTGTATGTGTCCCGAGATGTCTGAGCAACCTGTGGGTGTATTTCTCTGGATGTTATATTCCTAAGTTGGTGTGTTTGTAATTTCCAGGATTGTGAGTGCTATGAGCTGTTTGCTAAATGTTGTGGCTATGGGAGTGTCTGGATGTCCAGGTGTGAGGTCTCGGAACATTGTGGGTGCATTTTCCAGGTTGTGAGTTCTGTGAGTTCTCAGTTGATGGATGTCGCAGAATATGAGGCTCCTGATCTGTTCTTTTCCATCCCTGTACCTGTCCCAGTATGTGACATTGTGAGATATCTCTTCATGGATGTTTGTCAAGGGTAGAAGATATCTCTCTCTCTCTCTCTCTCTCTCTCTCTCTCTCTCTCTCTCTCTCTCTCTCTCTCTCGGGTGTTTCAGACAAGGTCTCACTGTGTAGTCCAAGCCAGATTTGAATTTGCTCTGTAGCTCAGGCTGACCTTTCCCTTGTGATCCTCCTGTCTCAGCCTCCTGAGTGCTGGGATTACAGGCACGCACCACCATGCCTGGCTCAAGGGTATGAGATTGCTAATGTTTTTTGTGGTTTGTGCTGCAGGGTGGGAAGTCTCTGACCTGTTTAGGGGTGGAGTTTGCAGAGTGAGTTCTCACAGCTATCTGTGGATATATGACCTGGGATGGAGGGTTCTGGTCTCTTTTCGTGTGTATTCTCTGAGCTCTTCATTGGTATAAATCCAGAGGTCCAAGTTCTCTGATCTGTTTGCTATAATTCCCCAGATTTGAGGTCTCTGGTCTGTTTCTTGCGGTGTTCCCATGTGTAGTGTGTAAGTCTGTCTAGTGTACGTCAGTGTCAAATTGTGGGTATGTTTCTCCATATGTAAGGTTTCTGATCTGTTTTGGGGGTCTGTGTCCCAGAGTAAGAAGTTCATGATCTGTTTATACACACATGTCTGTCTGTATCAGGCTTCATATCTGTTGGCAGATGTCCTGAGAGTTTGAGCTCTTTCCTGTTTTTATACTGATGATCCCCAGGTGTGGTGACTGTTGCATCTGTAGCTCGGTGTCCTACAATTTGAGGTCTCTGGGCTGTTACTGCAAGTATGACCCAGGACATGCTGTTCTGCTGATGGGTATCTGTTCCAGGACTTGACATTGAGGTCTCTGATTTGTTACCAGAGCAGGTGACCCCTGGCATGTTTGTGCTGTATGCCCAAGTGGGAGTTACTCATCTGTTTGTGCTGGCATGTCCCAGAATTTGAGGTTTGTGATGTGCCTGTCACTGCAATTATCAGAATGAGAGGTGTCTTTCATGTGTGGATGGCAAGAATAGAAGTTCTCTGACATGGCTGTGGTTGTCGGAACCTGAGTGTGAGGAATCTGATTTGTAAGTGGGTGTGTGTCCGTGTAGAAAGTCTGTGGCGTCTTTTCGAGTATGTGCTTCATGGTGTCAGGTCCCTGCTCTGTTTAGGGATATATTTACCAGGACATGAGGTATGGCCTTTTTCTCATTGTGTGTCCCAGGACATGTGGACTGCTTAGCTGTCACTGTGTCTTCCAGTACACAAGATCTCTTTCATGGGTGTGTAAAATATGTAAGGTCTCTGGTCTGTTTGTAGTTGTATGTCCCTGGGTGTGAGGCCTCTGAGCAGCTTGTACATTTAATACCTAGAGTTTGACACTGCTCTTTTCTTTGCAAGATATGTCCCCTAATATGATGATGTCAGGTCCCTGACCCTTTTGCGTGTATATGTCCCACGATGGGCAGTATCTCATCTACTTCTCGGTGCACTCTCACATGTGTGAGGGTGTATATCCTGTGAGGCCCCTAATTTTTTTTGCACATATATTCTTATCTCTTTTGGGTGGTGTGTCACAATTTGAGAAGACAGTGTTTCATTTCTGAGTTACTTTCCCAGTGTATGAGGGCTCTGATCTATCATAGTATAAACTGAAGAATCTTAGTTCTCTGTTCTATTGACACATGTATGTTTCAGATTATAAGGGTTTTAATCTCCTCCTGAGTGGATAACAGAATGGGAGTCTCTGATCTCTTTGGAATTTGTTTTTTTTTTTTTTTTTTTTTTTGGTGCCAGGGATTGAACTCAGGATCTTTGGATTTTTTGTTGTTGTTGTTGTTTGTTTGTTTGCTTGACCAGGGTCTTGCTATGTAGTTCACCCTGGCCTTGAACTCACTCTGTAACCCAGGCTGGCCTCGAACTCATGGCAATCCTCCCACCTCAGCTTCCCAAGAGCTGGGATTACAGGCATGCACCACCATTCCCGGCTCCTGTTTGGATGTTTATTGAGGGTGTTAGGTCTGATGTGATTGGGTGTATGTGTCACAGGGCATAAGGACATAGCTGTTTGTAGGCATGTGTCCCAGGTTGAATGGGCTGTCTGTGGGTATATGTCCCAGGACATGAAGTTCCTGATCTGTTTGGATGTGTTTATGCAGGTATGACTTTTTTCAGTACTGAGGTTTAAACCCAGAGCCTTTACTCTGAGCTATATCCCCAGCCCTTTTTTATTTTCTATTTATCAGGGTCTCATCAAATCATTAAGTTGCAGTCTGGACTCGAATTTGTGGTGCTCCTGCCTCAGCCTCCCAGAATTCTGGGATTTACAGGTGTGTGCCACTACGCCAGGCAAGGTGTAACATTTCTTTATTTTGGGGGCGTGGAGTGTTGGGGATCAAACTCAGTGCCTTGTACTTGCTAGGCAAGTGCTCTACCACTTGAGCTAAATCCCCAACCCCAAGGTGTAACATTTCTAATCTGAAGTTAGGGTATATATCCTAGGATGTAAGATCTCTGATCATTTGTGGGTCTATGTCCCAGAATGTACATCTTTATATTTTGTGTCTGTATCCCAAGATGTGAATCCTCTGATCCTCTAGGGTAGGTATTTTCCAGGATTTGAGGTTTTGGATATGTTTATGGGTATAGATCATAGATATTAGAATGTTTCTTTTTTGTTTTAATTTTGAGGCAGGGTCTTTCTATGTAGTCCAGGCTGATCTTGAACTCACTATGTAGGCCAGGCTGGCCTTGAACTTGGGGCAGCCCTCCTGCCTCAGCCTCCTGAGTGTTGGGATTACAAGTGTACACCATCATGCCGGGCAAGATCATAGAATGTGAAGCATTAGATCTCTTAGGCTGATTATGTCTGCGTGTAAGGTTTGGGACCTCTTTGTCATTGTGTGTTTCGTGGCATAAAGTCTTTCATCTGTTTGTTGCTATATGTGTCAGCGTGTGCTGTCTCTGTTCATGTATTTTGTTAAAGATATAAGTTCTCTTGCCTGTTTGGTATATTCTAGGCCAGTCTGTTTGGTGTTGAGTGTCCCAGCCTGTGAGGATTCTGAGCTCTTTAGATATGTCTGTCCCGGGGAGTAAGGGTTTTGATAGATTCATGGGTGTATTTTCGAGGCTTAGGTCTCTGAGCCTCTTGGGGTGAGTTCTAGCAAGAGACATATTGTTTTGTTTTGTTTTGTTTTGTTTTTGTGCCAAGGAGCGAACTCAGGGCCTTGTGCTTGCGAGGCAAGTGCTCTACCACTCAGCTGAATCCCCAAACCTATCTTTTTTTTTTTTCCTCAGCCCTATCTGAACGTTTTTTTTTTTTTTTTTAGACAGGGTCTCGCTATGTAGTTCAGCCTGGTCTTGGACTCACTCTGTAGCCCAGGCTGGCCTTGAACTTGTGGCAATCCTCCTGCCTCAGCCTCCTGAGTGCTGGGATTACAGGCGTGCACCATCACGCTGGCACTCTCTGAACTCTTTCTGGGTATGTGCCAGGCTTTGCAGCTCTCACATGATATGAATGTCCTGGGTGTACATACACATAAACTAATCTGTTTAGTTGTGAATGTCTAGGGCAGTGGGGGCGAACCTGCGGCACACATGCTGCAGCGGGCTGTTTGTATTATTGAAAGCTCTAAGAGCTTCACCATCATGGGTCTAGTGTAGCATTTCAAAGAGCTTGTTACAAATACAGATTCTTTTTACTGCACCCTCCTCTTTCTATGTGAGTGTGTGCCTTGCACATTAGCTCTATAGCCTCTTTGTGGGTGTGGGTAGCAAGTTGCTAGGTCTGTGATGTATTTGTAGCTCTTTTCCATGTGTATCTGGTTTCTGGGATGTTGGTTAGGGTTAGGGTTATAACATTTGTGATCTCTGGTCTATCTGTGATCCCTGGTAGTATATGGTTTCTGATGTGTTTTGAAGAGGTGAGCTCCCTGATCATAGACCCTGTTGGTCTATGTCTCAGAGGTGAGCTCTTGAATCTTTTGTGGGTGTATGTGGTTGGGTTGAGGTCTCTGATCTGTTCATGCAGGTATAGCCAGAGGGGAGCCCCTGGGTCTACACTTGATCTTAACCAAAAGGCTGAAAAGTGATGGGAGCTCCTGGATCTCTTTTGGTGGGTATCTATATAGCTAGTGGTATGAAGATTCTGATCTTTTCTGTAAATGAGCCAGATTGAGAGAACTCTCGTGCATTTGAATGTCTTTTCCCAGGACCTGAGTTCTCTGCACTGATTTTTTTTTGCTTGTTTGGTTTTTTGAGACAGAGTCTCACTATGTAGTTCAGGCCGGCCTTGAACTCACTCACTATGTAGATCAGACTGGCCTCAAACTTGAGGCTATATTCCTGCCTCAGCCTCCTGAGTGCTGGGATTACAGGGGTCGTCATCAGGTCTGGCTGCTTTTTTGGGGGGGATGCTGGGAATCGAACCCACATCTGGCTTCTGCTTTGCTTCTGAATGTATGTCTTAGGATGTACAGGCTCAGAGCTGTTTGTGGCTCTACATCCCATGCTGTCAGATTGCTGATGTTTTTGGTGTTATTTGCAAACGTATAATGTGGTGGTGTATGCCTGTAATCCCAGTACCTGTGAGGCTGAGGCAGGAGGACCACTGTGAGTTTGAGGCCAGCCCAGGGTACATAGTGAGTTCAAGGCCAGCCTGAACTACATAGTGAAACCCTGTCTCAAAAAAAAAAAAAAAGATTTCTGATTTGTATGCTTGCATATATAATGGATTGTGGGGTTTTATATCTATTCCAACGTATGAGGTTCGTGAGATACTTATGGCTGTGTATCTTGGGGTGGATACCACCGATCTGTTTGCAGGTGCATGTCCCAGAGTCAGCGTGTTCTCCTCTCCTTGTAGATGTGAACTCCAGGTTGCCGAGTGTCTTTTATCTTTCTGGGTGTGCTTCTGAGGATAGGAGATCTCTTACATGCTGTGGGTTTTTACTCCAGGATGTGAGATCCCTGATCTGTTGTGGTTGCATGTCATAGTATCAGAGTTAAAAAAATCTCTTTGGCGATAGGGCTGTGGCCCAGCCATAGAGTACTTGCCTAGTATGAGTGAGACCCTGGGTCCTGTCCTCTACCCCATAAATGAGAAAAATCTCCTGCTTGCATGCCGAGCGTACAAGATCTGTTCTGCTTTGTGGGTATGCATTCGAATTTGCGAGGTGCAGGGCCTAATCGTGACTGTGAGGCTTATTATAGGGGTGTGTCTGCTTGCTTTCCATGTATGTCTTCAAGTAGAAGGTCTCTGTTGCTTTCTAGATGTGTGACTCAGATGCAGTGTGAGGTGTTTGTGGTGTATGTCCCACGTTATGGGTCTCTGAACTTTGTGGAGGTGTGTGTCCTGGGCCAGGAGGTCTCTAATTATGTGCGTGTCCTTGCTCTGACATCTTGCTGCCCTGTAAAAATGCCCTTGTCCTAGCTTAGACAGTGCCTGTGTAACCTTGCATGTTAAAAAGATACTTTGCAGGTGTGATTAAATTAAACATCATGAGAAGGGAAGATTTTTTTTACAATAAAAGAAAACAATTTACTCAAATATGGAAAGGGGGAAAAGAGAGATGACAGACAGCTACTCAGAATGAGTAGGGAGAATTTGAAAGTGAATTGCTCCAAGATTTTTTTTTTTTTTTGAGACAGGGTCTCGCTATGTAGCTCAGGCTGGCCTTGAACTCACAGCAATCCTCCTGCCTCAGCCTCCCGAGCGCTGGGATTACAGGCATGCACAACCCACCTGGTTTATTTTTTATTATTATTGTAGTACTGAGGACTGAACCCAGGGCCTTTGCAGTGAGCCACATCCAAAGCCCTTTTTTATTTTTCATTTTGAGGCAGGGTCTCACTAAGTTATTGAATTGCACAGGTTGGGCTCAAACTTTCGATCCTCCAGCCTCCCAGAGTTGCTGGGATTATGGCTGTGCACCACCACGCCCAGATGACACCTGATTTTAGACCCCTTTTCAGATTTCCACCTTATACAAATGTACTATCATCAATCAACGTATGTCTTTCATAACCTCAGGATTGCAGTGATTTGTCACAGCGGTGATAAGGAAAGAACACCCCATTGCCTGTGCTGTGCCAATTGGCGAATGCAGGGCTAGGGACGCAGGAGGTAAAAAGAGTTTACCAACAATAACATGGGAAAGACAAGTTTATTTAGATGAGCTAGTGTGCTGTGAAGAGGGACAGTGGTCAAGTTTCCAAGATAGACTCCCACAGCAGGGTGAGAGATGGGGAGGTGCGAAATGTGTTAGCAAAAAAGTCTGAGTGCTGAGAGTTTTAAGCCTTTTGTCACCACATCACATCTCTGTTGTCAGTGGACATCTCAGGACAGGACCCCCTTCCCTGCCTGTGTGTGTTCTTTGAGGGAGTTGTCTGGTCTCTACCTGGGTGGATGAGCCAGGGGGACGGGTTCCGGATCTGTTTGAGAGCATGTGTCCCTGTCTGTGGTCTTTGAGGTTTTGGGGGTGTATATCTCAGGGTGTGAGGTCTCTGATCCGTGTGTGTGCATGTGCGCACTTGCTTCTATGTGTCCTAGATGGAAGGTCTCCCGGTTGATCTGCGTGCCTATCCAGTATTCCAGTATGTGAGGCCTCTGAGGTGCTTGTTGTGTTAAGTTGTTAGGTCTCTCTGCTCTTTCCTGGATATTTCCCAAAGAGATTTCTGATTCCCTCAGGCATTTGTGTGTGAGGGTTTTTGTTTTTTGTTTTTTTTTTTTTGTGCTGGGGATCAAACTCAGGGTCTTGCGCTTGCTAGGCAGGCACTCTAACCACTGAGCTAAATTCCCAACCCTCTGTGTGTGTATTCTCACACATGCACATGCACCAGAGTGAGATGTGTCTGGTCCGCTTAGGCTCACATGTGCTAGCTTGAGATCTGAAGCTCACCATGGGTATATTGTGTGTGGGTTGGAGTTTCTGCGGCTTCTGTGGGTCTGTGTCCCCAGATAGAAACCCTGCATTCTTTGGGAGTATATTTTGAAGATGTTAGGTGTGTGTAATCAGTCTCCAGCTGTGTTTTCTTAGAATGTGAGCACTCTTCTCTGATGATGTGTGTACACTGCAGGACTGGTGGTCTTGTATCTGTTTGTGGGTATGTGTCTCAGATGAGGTCCCCATTGTATGTATGGCTTTATGCTACAGTGTTTTGAGTTTCTGCTTTCTTCACATGCTATGGTTTAGATGTGCTTTGTCTTGTAAAGGTTTCTGTGCTAGAAGCTCAGTCCTAAGAGTGACAGTGTAGGGCTGGGGATTTAGCTCAGTGGTTAGAGTGCTTGCTTTGCAAGCACAAGGCCCTGAATTCGATCCTCAGCAGCATGACAGTGTTGAGGTGGTGGACCTTAAAGAGGGTGTGCCTAGCTGAGTGGTGAACACCTGTGATTCCAGCACCCGGGAGGCTGAGGCAGGTGGATTGCAAGTTTGAGCCCAGCCTGGGCAACTCAGTGACTTCATGAGACCCTGTCTCCAAAAAAACAAAAACAAAAGCAAAAAAAAAAAAAACAAACTTAAAAAAGGGCAGGTGATGTAGCTCAGTACAAAGGCCCTGGCTTCAATCCCCGGTAGAGAGAGAGAGAGAGAGAGAGAGAGAGAGAGAGAGAGAAGAGAGAGAGGAGAGAGAGAGGGAGGGAGAGGGATTTGAAAGTAAAACACTGCTGGCTTTGAAGATGGAGGAAGGAACAATAGGCTGGCAAATGTGGGTGTCCTACAAAAACTGGATTCTCCCCATGGAAACCCCAGAGGGAAGTCTGCTCTGCTAGCATCTTAATTTTGACCCTGTTGGACACCTCATCATTCTTCTGTTCTGCAGAAATCTAACATAGGCCAGGCATGTGGCACACACCTGTAATCTCAGCACTCAGGAGGCTGAGGCAGGAGGATTGCTGTGAGTTTGAGGCCAGCCTGGGATACATAGTGAGTGCAAGGGAAGGCTGAACTACATAGTGAGAACCTGTCTCAGAAAACCAAAATTTAAAAATTAAGAGAGTAAATTTTTTTTTTTGGTCCTGGGGATTGAGCTCAGTAAGCACTTGGACCACTGAGCTCAATCCCCAGCCAGTAAATTTGTTTTTTGATAAAAAGATTATAGTGGTTTACTGTCACAGCAATAGAAAACTGTTATGATATCCTAGGTGTGGCTGTTGGCCTGGTGTTGGCACGCATCCCATGGTGGCAATGCCACAATCTGCCTGCAAGTGTATGTCTGAGGGTAGAGGTCTCACATGTCTGTGCAGGTAGGTGGACCAGAGGTGTCTATCTCTCATGCGCGACTCTGTTTTGGGGACGTGTGTCCCAGGACAAATCAGCTCACCTGATTTGGTGTACCGGTCCCAGCGTGCAAGTCCTCCAATTTGATACGTTGAGCTGTGTGTGCCTGGTGTGTGAGGAGTCTGAGCTCTTTGTGAGTGTAAGACCCGATCTGTTTACGTGTTTGTGTCCCAGATGGTGGATTCTCTTATGTGTATGAGTTTAATTCCTAGTGATTGAGGACTCTGAGCATTTTTGGTGTATATCCCAGAGTATGTATCTCTTTGCTTTTGTTTGATTTTGTTTGTTTGGTGTTTTTTTTTTTTGATGTCTGCTAGAGTGGGAGGTATCTTGAGTGATTTAGAGGTGCATTTCTTCAGCGAGGTCTGTGCACTGTCTGTATGTGTGTCTCTGGTGACTGCATAGCAGCACTCCGAAGATGTCCACATCCTAACCCCTGAGACATGTGATCATGCTAAGCTAAGCACCCTAAAATGGTGAAATGACCCCAGATGATCTGGGTGGACTTGCTGTAATCACAAGTGTCCTTATCCAAAGAGACCAAGGTGAGAGTCAAAGAAAGCGAATATAATGATGGAAACAGAGTGAGAAAAGATGATATGACAACATAAGCAGAGATGGAGGAGACAAAGGAGGCGAGAATGAGAAGGATTTGAAGGTGAAATGCTGCTGACTTTGAAGATGGAGGAAGGGGCAGTGGGCTGGGGAAATGTGGGCATCCTACAGAAACTAGTTCTCCCCAGGGGACTTCAGTTCTGCCAACACCTTGACCTTTGAAGAAATTCTTGGAGTTGGGCCTGTTGGTGCTCACCTGTAATCTCAGCACTTGGGAGGCTGAGGAAGGAGGATTGCTGTGAGTTCAAGGCCAGGCTGGGCTACATAGTGAGTTCAAGGCCAGCCTGAACTTATAGTGAGAACCTGTCTCAAAAAACCAAAAGTAAAGAAAAAAAAAGAAAAACAAAATGTGGCTTTAATGTTTACATTCAAGTCACTTATACATAAAAAAGATAATGTAACCTATTCTGTTCTCAGACTTACTGTTTTGGGGGGGGTTAAAGGAGACAGGGTCTCACTGTGCTGCCTGGGCTTGTCCTGAACTCCTGGACTTAAGCAATTCTCCTGCCTCAGCCTCTGGAGTAGCTGGAACTCCAGGTATGCACCACTGAGCCTGGCCAACACCTTGACTTTGACACTATAAAACTCCTTGTTGACCCTCTGATATGTGGAAATACAAGATAATAAATGTGTATTGTTTTATAACAGAAAGATGGTGGTTTGTTTCTGCAGTAGTACAAAAGCAATGTGATGTCCCAGGCTGTGTGGAATGTGGCTAGTGCTGGTGCATATCCCATGATGGGAGCTCCGTGAGTGTCTGAGTGCAGAGCTCTTTATCTCTGTGTTGGTGTATGAAGCAGCACACGAGCTCTCTGAGCTCCTTGTGGGTCTCTTTGTTGTATGATGTCAGGTCTAGGATCAGTTTTCTGATGTTTTCCTGGCCTGTGAGGTCTCTCACTTGCTTGCGGTTGTATGTTGTGGGATTTGAGGCCTATGGCATGTGTGTGTGAGCTCCCTGCTCTGTGTGATGCTGTGTCCCTGCTGTGTCCCAGGTTGTGAGCTCTCTGATGTCTTTCTGGGTGTATTTCACACATAGGAGGTCTACAGTCTGGTCTAGGTATATTTCTCAACATGTGACTGCTCTGTTTGTGGGTCCCTTTCCAGGCTGTTAGGATGATCCACACTTGTGTGTGTGTCCATCACACTTGTCAGGCGGACGGTCTGCTTTTGGGTGTATGGCCACCCTCTTTGGGGTGTGTGTTTCCATATATGGGGTCCCCAATCCAGTCTTTGGTTTATTTCCCAGGGTATGGGTGGCTTTTTGTTCCAACGTGTGAAGTTTTTGATATTTTTATGTGCCTCTGTCACAGGAATTGAGATCTGTGATCTGTTTGTGGGTATTTGGCCCTGAACGTTGTTTCTCTGAAGTGTTTGGGTATATATTGGAGCATGAGTTTTTTGATCTTTCAGTATGTCACAGGATGTGAGCTCTCTTTTCCTTTTGGGTGTGTGTTTCCTAGAATTTGACTTCTCTGAGCTGTTTTTGTATGTGTGTTACAGAGGTGAGGTCCCTGATCTTTTTGTTGTGTATGTCCAGGATATGAAGTCCCCGATCGGCTTGTTTTATGTCCAGGATTGGAGGTCTCTGATCATTTTGTTGTGTCTGTCCCACAATTTGAGATCTCGAATCTTTTGATGCTCAGGACCCAGAACACTAATTCTTGGAATTAGATTTTGAGGTCTGTATCCTAAGTCTCAGAAGGATGTCTGGGCCCTGAATTCAAGGATTCTGAGCCTTTTCTGTTTGCAGTCCTGGTGGTGAGTTCATGGAGCTATTTGAGTGACTGTGTTTATGTTGTGGGGACTCTAAGCTATTTGGCTGCTGGTGTCCTAGGATATGTGGCCACTGAGCACTTCACTTCCAGAGTTCCTTGACTTTTTTTTGGAGGGGTGCTGGGGATCGAACTCAGGGCCTTGTGCTTGCTAGGCAGGTGCTCTACCACCGAGCTAAACCCCCGCCTCCCTTGACTTTTTAAGATATATTTTCAGGTGGGAAGTCTCTTCCTTTGGGGAGGTCTCAATCTTAGGGAATGATATAGCTGACTCATTGGGGGTTTGGTCGAGCTTTGAAAATGAGTGTGTGTGCACTGCTTAGGGAGCCCGCCGGCCTGTGCTATATTTGAGGTGTGAAGTCTTTTAACTGTGGTGATCTCTGTGCACACTCTGATATCTCTGAGCTACTTACTGTCTCTCGTGTTTGATGTGAGGTGTCTGTGACGCTTGGATGTTGCAGTGCAGGTTGTCACTGCTCTGAACTGTTTTGAGCCGATGTCCCTGCGAACAAGTCTATAGCGACACTGTGGGTTTTGTCCTAGGGCTGTTTTCTCTGAGCAGCGTCAGGATCTGTTTGCAGAGCATGGTGGCTTTGTGCTGTGTCGGGCCTTTAAGGTGCCTCACCCTCTGTGGCCCCTAGAGGAAGAGCTCAGACTTCTTTTTGCCTTTGTGTCAAGGGCCCTCAACTGTTGGGTGATGTTTCCAAGAGCAAGGCGCGTCCTGCTCAGGGAGTCTTGGTCCTCGGGTGTGAAGTCTCTGACTTACTGGGGTCCCTTTTCAGGGTCTGAGGGTCTGTTACCCGTTTCTGTTATTTGTTGAGTGTCTGGGGGATCTGTGTCCTGGGGTCCTTGCAGTCTGTCAACTTGGAGCATTGCAGCATTGTGCATCTGCTAGGTAAGGACCTACCATCCAGTCACGCGCTTAACTATGGGAGTTTGTGTCTCGTCCTGGGGGGTGCCTGAGCCGCCGTGTGGGATGTGTAACCAGGCTGTGATGTCCCAGGTGCTCTGTGCTTGGCTCAGGGTAGAAATTCTCTGAGCCTGTGTCTGTGATCTGAGGTCCCTGAGCTGTTTCGAGTCTGTGTCCCAGTTATGGGATCGGTTCCTGGCCAACTTTGCACAGAACGTAGTATTTCAGAGCTGTCCGGGGATCTGTGTCCATGAGTGTCAGGGATCAAAAATCCTTCCAGTTGTGGATACAAAGTGAAAGTTCCAGGAATGATTTGGCAGGCCGAATCCAGACTGTTATGTTTTGGAATCACTTGGAGGTCTGGGTTAAGAATGGGAAGATTCCAAGCCGGGTATGGTGATGCACGCCTATATAGCTCAGCACTTGGGAGGCTGAGGCAGGAGGACTGCCAGGAGTTCGAGGCCAGTCTGGGCTACATAGTGAGTTTAAAACCAGTCTGAACTATGTAGTGAGACCTTGTCTCAACAAAAAACACAAATATCTTTTAAAAAATGGGAAGATTTTGAACTGTTTGAAGATCTAAGCCAAGGACACAAGGTTTCTAAGCTGTTTGGGGTTTGTGTCCAGGCTGTGTGACCTGATTTACAGGGGGGCTGTATCATAAGTGAGGGTGTGAGACATCAGTGCTCTGTAGAGGGTCCATGTCCATATTTTCATCTCTGACCTCCTCTGTGAACCAAGAGTGTGAGGCTTTTTTTTTTTTTTTTGAGACAGGGTCTCACTTTGTAATTCAGGTTGGCCTTGAACTCACTATATAGCCCAGGCTGGCCTCAAACTCTCAGAGATCCTCTTGCCTCAGCCTCCTGAGTGCTGGACTACAGGTGTGTACCACCACACCCGGGCTTTTTTTCTTTTTTTTTAAACTAGGGATTGAACCCAGGGTCTTTGCACTAAACCACAACCACAGCCCTTTTTTATTTTTATTCTTGGAGAGAGAGGGTCTTGCTAAGTCACTAAGTTGTCCAGGTTGGGCTCAAACTTGCAGTTCTCCTGCCTCAGCCTCCCAGAGTGCTGGGATTATTGGGCATGTACCACCATGCCTGGCTGAGTGTGAGCCTTTGAGATATTTGGGGAGCTACATCCATGTTTTGGAAACCCGTGTAGCACATCTGATATTTCAGCAGGAACCCATATCCAGGGTGCGAGGTGTGAGTTGGCTTAGGTCAGTGTTCGAGCGCACATGATTTGCAGCTCTCTTAGTATTGTGCTCAGGGTATGAGGTCTCTGAGCTCTGTGGTAGTCTTTGTTTCGTTTTGTTTTTGTTTTTTGAGGCAGGGCTCACTATGTAGTTCAGGCTGGCCTTGAACTGGAGGCTACCCTCCTGCCTCAGCCTCCCAGGTGCTGGGACTACCAGTGCGCACCACCACGCCCCGCGATCTCTGGTAGTCTGAGAAGAGTGTGTGAGATCTCAGAACTGTTTGCCCATCTTTGTCTCAGTTTGTGAGTTCTGAGAAACTGATAGAGCTTTATCCCAAGTTGTGAAATATCTGAACTTCGAGGGGGTCTGTAAGGAGACTGTTAGGTCTGGAAGCGCTTTAGACATGTGGATTAGAAAGCATGGGATACCTGAAGGATGCCTGTAGTGTGACCCAACTCCAAACTGTTCGGGGTCTACATCAAAAGGTTTTTAAGCTGCATGTAGATTTGTGGGGGTGTTTTTTGCATGTAGATTTGGTCCCAGGGTATGAATTCTGAGCCGTGTCTGTTTGTGGGCTGTGTGATCTCGAAGTTCTCAGGATCTGTGTCTAAGACAAGTCTGAGTTATTTGTGGCAGTAGGTTCTAGAAAGCAAAGTCTCTGGGATGTTTAATGATGGTTTATAGGGTGTCTCTGAGCAATTTGGGAGTGAATCCCAAGTATGAGGTTTCAGAACTGTCTAAGGAGCCTGGAATGGTGGCACTCACCTGTTGTCCTGCTACTTGGGAGGCTGAGACAGGTGAATTGCTTGAGTCCAAGAGTTCAAGGCCAGCCTGGGCAACAAAATGAGACCCCACCCCAGAAGGGGAAAAAAAAAGTCATTTAAGGATCTATGTTCAGACCATGAGATCTCTCTCCGGTGTTTGGGCAGTGACATCACAGTCACTTGGGGCCTATCCTAGCATGTGAAAGTGTGAGCAGTTTGGAAGGCAGCGATTAGGACGTGAAGGCACCAAATCATTTGGGAAGTGACATCTCAGGTCATGAGGTTTTTGAGGTGTCACAGAAGGCAGAATATCCCTGTGTTTGGGTTCTGTGTCCCTGCATGTGAGGGAGGTCTCAGCTGATTGGAAGCCCGAGTTCTCTGGGGTCTTTGTCCAGCTGTGCAAGCTCTGAGCTGTATAGGGGTGGAGGTTTCCCAGGGGCCAGGGTCCCCTCGAAGTTTGGGGTCCATATCCAGGGTCTGAGGTCTAGGAGCTGTCTGGGGGCCTATGTCCAAGCTTTCTGGGCTGTTTGGGATTTCCTTACCTGTGCTGAAGTTTGCTTTAAGTTCAAAGCTTCTAAGAGCAGGGAGGGCACAGCTCACATTTTAGCACATTTCATTATCAGCACTGCATTTACTTTTTGGCTGGTTTTGTTTATGGCAAGGGATAATGATGTATCCATTCAGACAGCATTGAATTGAGTCTGCTTTTTAAGTACATGTCAACATGGACATAGGAAGCAAGTTTGTCTTAGGTCAAGGTATTTTGATGATGGTGCCAGTGAGATGCTATGAGGGCCCAAAGTGGGAGGATTACAGTTGGATGGCTGAGACTTGAGGACTGTACTCCTAGGCAGTCCTAGCGCCCAGCCTCTCATCCCCCACCCCCACCAGGTCTTCCATCCCCCACATCTGGGTCTGTTCAGTCAACACGCAGTTTATTGGTACCCATTCCAGGCTGGGTAGGGCTGAGGGGTTTACAAGAGGAGAACCAGCTTCAGCCCATGCCTGAAGGTCAGCCTGGGGGGACAAGGGCAGGACACACACACAGACACATGGCTCTGGCTTCTGGTAGCAGGGCACATAGTCTCATGGAGGGGCACAGTTAGTCAGTAAAGACTTCCTAGAAAAGACCTCATGGAGAGGAGGAGCCTTTTGGACATGTGAAGGCAGTTAATTGAGACCAGTGGACCCAGGGTGAGTGCAGAGGGCTGGGGACTAGGGCTGGCCAGCAGGGGCTTCCTTCTTGCCTCACTGTATCCTAGTGGGTAAGTTCTCCCCCATCACTCTTGGCTTATACAGGAAGTCTCCAACTTTCAAATGAGTTCCACTCCGGGAGAACATTTGTAATCTGACAAAGTGAGTCACACAGTACACGTGTGAAAGCTTGAAACTCTAATGTTCCTAAGTCGGAAACTTACTGTACAGTACTTTGCCTTCTGCCACATGGACCTTTTCCTGGGAACCACCTCTGTGGTTTTCAAGGCTTCCCTGAGACAACATGTGGACTAGGTGCTCTACCCAGTGCCTGGCACCTCACCAGCTTCTAACCAATGCACATCATTGTCCTAAGTGCTATCTACAACTATTTAGGTCTTGATTCCAGCCCAACTAGCCCCAGCAGTCATCATACCCAAGGGCAGGGCTCTCAGGACCCTCAGCACTCCTGAGGGCCCAAGACACCCTCTTCGTGCTCCATACAGGCAGAACTTGGGCCCATCCCACTCCGGGGCTGCAGTCAGGACCTCCCTCCTCTCACTACTCAGTGGGCCATCAGCATCCATCCTCTTTCCAGTGGCACATGGCATCCACCTCTCAGATGGGCATTCCTGACAGAGCTTCCACAGGATCTTACTGCCAGCACTAGCCAGCACTGTTAGTGCCATGAGCAGAAGCAGCCTCAGTCCCCAACCTGGGGGACCCCCTTTTCCATCATTTGCACAAAAATTCTGTGGTTGGCAACCAGCTTTGCTGCAGGAGGCAGGCTGGAACTCTCCCCTCAGGTGTCTGCCTGCCCTGGGGTTGCTCCCTCACACCCTTGGGGTTGGAGGGAGGAGGGCTGCAGCAGGGCCCTCAGGCTCCAGGCGGAAGCAGATACAAAAACAAACATCTTTTTATTCTGGCCCCGGGCTGGATTTCCACCCCTTGGACCTCCACAGTAAGACCCAATCCTAACTGCAGAAAATCTTGATGTGATCGATGTACTCTGAAGGTAGCAAGGGTTTGTAAGTGCAACCTACAGAGGGGCTGGAATACAGGAAGAAGACTCCTGGAGCAGGTGGCACAGGCTGGGGGCAGGTAGAGGCAGGTGAGAGGGCCTGGTGGTCATTCCCCAACAGGAGGGCAGCAGTGGGGGAAGGGCGGGTGACTTCAGGCCCCCTCAGTCAGTCTGCCCTCAGACTTCTCAGGACTAGAAGAGGTATTTGCGGCAGGACTCAGTCCCACACTTGCATTCAATACGGACCCGCTTCTTAGGGGAGCCAGGGAGCCCAGCCAGGCCAAAGTTGGAGTCCATGCGGGTGCTTTCCATGTCCACGGGGTCCACTGTGGAGTCACAGCCGGGGTGGGGGAGGGGGAGGGAGAGGACTCATTAGAAGACCTGGATGAAGTGCCCTGCCACCCTTTATACCAGGAGACCCGGAAATCTTAGGGGCTGGGAGCAGGCCTGGGGTCTGAGCTAGGAGGGGAATCTCAGGGATGGTGCTTTGGGGCTGGGGCAGCGTACAGCACTGGAAGGGTATTTGGGCTATAGGCTGAGGGTTACTTGGGGTGGTGGTGGGGCTGTCAGGGAAGCAGGAGGGTCAAGTGGAGTGACGGTCAGGAATAGAGGGCCACCTGGGCATCTAGAGGCACACTGAACTCTCCTGCATGAAATCCACCTTGAGTGTCTGAGAGGTGAACAGTTTGTCAAGCAAGACACTGGGCAGAGGTCACAAGGGTGTCCAGGGGCTCAGAATGACAAAGCCCAAAGGGAGCCAGAATGAGGAGGGGCTGGGCCAGATCAGTCCAGACGGAGCCAGGAGGTCTTCACTCTCCAGCCAAATGCCCACTCCCAGGGATCCTGAGAGGAGCTGGTGTGAGTAGCTCGGGATTGGGGTTCCAGGGGTGGGAATGTGGGCAGATGTCCTGAGTCTAGAGAGGAGGCTGGAGAGTCAGGAAGAGCATCTTAAAGCTCCAGCTAAAGAATTCCCCTTGGTTCTCTGAGTGACCAGGGTGCCTTGGGGCGGGATCCTCACATCCTCCATCACTGTTTGCCCTTGTTCCTGGGCCCCTGCCACCCCACCTTGCATGTTGTAATCAAAGGTGAGCTCCTCGCCTGCCCGGATGGTTCTTGTGGCAAAGAAAGCGATCCGGGGTAGCCGCTCATCAAGGTTGTCTATGAAGACGTTGTATACCTGCAGGTTGGGGTCACACTGGGCAAGAAAAAACAGTAGGATAGTGAGGAGGGGCCCTGGCCTGCCCCTCCCGATCCCCTGCCCACCTGCCAAGGGCACCCACACTATGGTTGACAAAGTGGGAGATGTTGCCATAATAGGCAGCATCCACGGTATATACGTCTTCCACGTAGTCCAGGTCGAAGAGGTAGGTGGCACCCTGGCGGTCGTAGATCTGGCCCCGCCGCTCCGCCTCCTCTGAGGTAATGATCTGGGGAAAGGATGAGGGGACTGGTCACAAAGGCTCAGGAAAGCCAGCACTGCTGACCCTGGTCTGGCCCCAGGAAAGTGAAGAATTGTGAGCACGAGGCAGCCCTGCCCCATGGACATATGGGGACAGCCGTGCAGACAGTATGTCAGCCTTTTCAGGGGCCTGCCCTCCACCTATCCCTCCCTCCTAAGGCCTCTGGGTGGCAGGAGTCTTGCAGTGGTAGGAGGCTGGCCACAAGGTATAGTTACAGTGAAAGAAGGGGAAAATCCCACCTTCTGCTGCTCTGCGAGACTGCCTGAAATGTCCCAGTGTTCCACAGCCTCCTGTGCCCATGGGACAGAGCAGGAAGGGAAAGACAGACAGACAGACACAGAGACAGAGATGTGGAGCTTGAGCAGTGGCAAGAAAAAAATAGAGAGCCAGTGCTCAACTTGGAGAAAGACAGGGAAAGACTGAGCCAGGGTGAGAGGGCTGGAGCCAGCATGAGACCCAGGACAACCAGGACTCAGGGAAGAAGGGGAAGTAAGAGACGTGGGATGGTGGGGAAAGAGGCCTGAATAAATGGGAAGGAGACTCAGTGAAGGGAGCTAGAGGCAGAGACCAGGTTAGAAACACAGAATCTTGGTATGAAAGTCCAGTCTAGAGACAAGGCCAAAGCCTCTGGGGAAAGATCAAGGCCAAGAGCCCTGAGAGTCTGAGATGGCCAGAAAGAGGCTGAGGCCAAAACCTTAAGAGACAGAGGGGCTGGGGATTTAGCTTTGTGGTAGAGCACTTGCCTCACAAGCACAAGTCCCTGAGTTCGATCCCCAGCAACAAAACAAAACAAAACAAAACAAAACTTTAAGAGACAGAATGACAGAGAGAAAGGGAGAGCAGAGCAAGAATGTGAATGAAAGAAAGGAAATCAAAGCAGAGAGAGGCCCTCTGTCAGTGCCATGGTACACTAGCAGTGCCACCCCTAGGGCTGGAGGCAGCAAAGACACATCCCATGTCCCCCCCCCAGCTGGCTCCCCGCCATCCTAGTAAATGTGAAGCTGCTCCATGATCCCAGCCATGACCTGTCATTGTCCCCCAAATGCTGTCAATGGATTCTACCCCACCTCACCCCACAGCTCAGGCCCCATGTCCCCTCTTCCTCCAAGGACCAGTGACTGTAGCCTCGGGCAATGCCCAAATGTGGCTGACCATGCCCTTCTCTGGCTGAAGGTCCCAATGAACACAAGATTGCTTCCTCCTAACCCAAGACGTCCCCACTACTGGGTTTCCTTCCACCTCTTTGCCAAGCCCTTAGAGATAAGTGCCAGAACAGTGCACAGCACACAGCAGACAATGCTGTACTTGCTGTTTCTCGAGCCTAGTAACCTGTCCTCAGTCCATGTGGTCCTCTAGGCAGTTCCAACACTATCTACCCCCCACTCCTACCTCCTTCCCTTTCCCTCTCTCTGCCTATGACCCACCCTCTAATGCCCCCCACAACAATGGATTCAAATCCAAGACCACCCACGGTGCCCCCCATGGCCCCAGAACCATGCTCTACCACTTCTCAAATCTCTCCCCTTCCAGGCTTGAGCATCCTTTGTTCTCTACTCACAAGGGCTACACAGAGTCCTCAGCATCCCCTGTCTGCCTTTTGTGCTATCACCTCCAGCCTATGCTCTGTGCCAAGTACCAATCAGAAATACCTTTACTGAACCCACATTTACTCTTGGGCTACACTGCTCCCTATTCCAGCTCCAGTCCTGGAGGAACATGGAACCTGATTTGTTTATTCACTCATTCTTTGAATTTGTTTTTGTGGTGAGGGGGATGGAACCCAGGGCATCACACATGCCAAACACATTGCTCTGCTACTGAGCCACACACCCCCAACCTGTTTGGTGGATTTGTCCTTTTGCCTGGTCTCAACTTACAGGGGTCACAGTTTGGTGGGCAGACAGGTAGGTCAGGCCTGGCCCTTACCCTCAGCGGTCATAGAGATGTCAGAGATGGAGTCAGATACCCACATGCTTGGGGCTGGGGATTTAGCTCAGTGATTAGAGTGCTTGCCTTGCAAGCATAAGGCCCTGAGTTCAATCCCCAGTACCAACAAAAAAACAAAAGGATTCCATTTGTAAAATGTAACCACCTTTCCTACTGTATAAAAAAGCTCTGGTCAAACTGCAGAAAACACATGCTTAGAAGGAATCCGAGCTGGGGATTTAGCCCAGTGGTTAGAGTGCTTGCCTAGCAAGCTCAAGGCCCTGAGTTCAATCCCAGCACAAAAAAAAAAAAAAAGAAGGAATCCGAGGGGGAATAGAAAAGAGATAAACTGTCGGAAGCAAGCTGGAGGTCATAAAAGGCCACCCTGCTAAAGAGTGGAGACCAACAAGAGCCACAGGAGCATGCTGAGGTGGCATATGTTGAGGCCACTCTCCCTTTACCTCTTGGAGAATACTCAGGTGCACTACCTTGTGGTGTTGGCTCAGCTAGATGTGGCCACTCTGAGCCCCTGCCTTCCCAGCCCATCTCAGAAGGCCTGGGATGCAAGGGCAGCAGCTCCACCTCAGCTGTGCACGGGCTCACATCCGAGCCCCTCCCCATATCCTCCTGCTCCATCTTCCTGTCTGTTCTGCCCCTACCTGCTCCCCCAGTCTCACCAGCAGTGAGTCATTCCACAAGCCCTTCAGGGCACAAATGGTTCCTTCTCTTTTGCCTTCTGTCAGTCCCACTCTGAAATGGGTGGCCCACCCTGAAGTCCTGGGAACAAATCCCTGCTCCCTAGCAGCACTGCAGACAGCTAGGGAGGACAGCCAGCCCGGGAGCTGGCAGTATAGGAACTGGAGCTAGAATCCTGGGAGGCAGCTGCCAGTCCACCCCCTCCTGGATGTGGCATCCTGAATGTTCTCTCTCTCTGCGCTTCCTCAGCCAAAAAATAAAAAGGCCACGTGCTCGCTTCGGCAGCACATATACTAAAAAATAAAAAGGCCAGCAGGGCTGGCAGAGGACCAATGTTAGACATTTGGGCTTTTATTTTTTTTACCCACTTTACTAGCTTTGTGACTCTGAGTTAGTTACTACATCTCTTTGGGCTTCTGTTTTTCTCATCTGTAGAATGGGAATGGCAATGACAGAAGTCCAGCCTGCCAAGGAGCTTATCGATGTAGAACGTGTTCTTGTTTCTGTTAGGAAGAGAGCAATGTAATGAGTGGTCAAGTGCTGGGTCTCGTTGAAGTCTGAGATGCACTCTTATTGTACGTACCCTTTTCCAAGAGAGGAAAAAGTGCTGCTAATTAAATATATCACCACCTGAGGACATCAGTTAAGATCACCTTCCTTTCACAGATAGTAAATGAGAAGAAAAAGTGTTACAGAATGATTAAAGCATGCCAGCATTCTCTGCTGGGTGAAGGGGAAATGTTCTGCTGAAATGTTAAAGTTCAAAGGGCTGTATACATGGCAGGAACTGTCACTGCAGATTGCCAGGGTCCCCCGGGGGGGGGGAGGACAGTGTGGCACCCAGGTATGGGGACTATGCCCTCAATTATGTAACACCTTGGAAGTATATGGGACATTACCATTTAATCAAGTAAATTAGTATTTCTGAGATGAAATATATGAATATTCACCCTAAGTAGGGTAATAAAGACTATAAATAGGCCCCTATCAGGTCAGGATGAGGTTTGTGGCCAGATGGGTAATAAAAAAAAAAACGTTTCCTTTTCTGAGCATTTGGATTTCCTGACTTTCAGACAGTAATGGTTAACACCTGAGACTTACTGTGTACTGACAACTGTTCAGGTGCTTCTTCCAAGTATTTCCCACGGAATAAATGCTTCTAACTAGCTTAGGAGGCAGTGCAATTATTGCTTCCATTTTCCAGATGAGGAAACAGAGACACAGAGAAGTGCAGTGACTGCTGCTGAGTGGTGGCACTGGGGTCCCCGCTCCAGCAAGCAGGCTGTGGGGCCCAGCCCACTGCTGTGCTGCCTCCTTGGAAGCCATGTGGGAAGACGAGTTTGGCCCTGGTAGTGTTTGGAGACCTGTAGCACCATCAGGAGGACACAGGGGTCTGAGGGCGCCAGATGGAGGCCTGGAAGTCAGCAAATATGGCAACAGGAGGGCCAAGAAAAAGTGGGAATGGTGAGGAATGGTGAGAGGGCCCCTGAAACCCCCATTTCCAGCATGGAGGAGTAAGAAGGTTACACCCAGAACTCTGAGGCTGCCTGTGGGCTCTGTAGATGGTGTTTCCTCCAGACATCAGGACAGTGAGGCCATGCTTCCTGCTTGGGATGGCCTCTAGGACTGCCGGGGTCCCTCTGAGGTTCAGCCACTTCCTCCAGCCTGTCAGGGTGCTCACAGGTATAGACACCATCTCCAGACTCTCTGGATCCCTCTGGGGTGAGGACACTTCTTTTGCCTAACCCCAGGGATGGTGTGAGTGTGGATACTTCGTAAGTCAGGGTCCTCTGGAGTGCAGAGTTTGTGCTCTTTCTCCAGGTCCACGGGTCACTGAGATGGAGGCCTCTCTCCCCGCAGTTCCCCAGGATCCCTTCTCCTGCTGCTGTCAGGAACCCTCTAGGTATGGACACCTCCTCTCCCTCCACACTGGCTGGCCCTCCGGCAGCCCATCTGGGGCATGGCCACTCCATCATCCAGACTGCTAGTCCTCTGTGGTGCAGACTTATTCTGCCTCGAAACTGGGCCTGCCCCTCTGGGGTCTGATTCTTTCTACTCTGTAGCTCCTCAGAGAGGGTGCCTCTCCTCCTCATGAATGTCATTGCTACAGTGTGGACACCCTCAGGCGTATACCCCTCAGGCCACTGTTCATCACTTCCCAACCATATCACACCCCCAAGGAACCTGTGGAAATATGTGAAGGTATCTGGGGTTGTCACCCGAAGTAAAGCACATTCATGGATTTACATGGTCATGGTCCAGAGCTGTTAAATGTCTAAGGCATGAGACAGTTCTACATAAAAAAAGAGAACTGCTGCACTCCAAATGCCCACCACATCCCACCTGAGGATGCCATACTTCCTGTTGCAGACATTAACAGTTACTCATCCAGACCCCTTCTGTTTCGCACCTGGGCACACAGCTGAAGCACCCCCCCCCATGCACTGCAGTAAAGGCCAGTGACTCAGTGCCAGCCAAGAGAGCGTGGGCAGGAGTGACGTGTGCTGTATTCAGGCCTGACGCATTAGAACCCTCCCCCTTGGTCCCTGCCTCAGCATGCCTGCCAGGCAATGCTGAGGATCTAGTGGCAACTGTAAGGCTCTGAAGCACAGGAAAGGCACATGAGGAAAAGAGTGGGTACCGCAGACACTGTGTGAAAGGATGAGTGCGTGAATGTGCACATTGGACTGCTCCAAGCTGCAAAGTCACTATGACTCCGGGCTCATTCATTACAGTGAAGGCCTGCCTCATACACCCAGAGCTTCCCCACGGTGACCTGGAGTGTAGAGGAGGTGGACACCCTCAGTCCAAGGCAGGCCTAATCTAGTCCAGACCATGAAAGATGTTCCCTCCATCCAGGTACTGCTTATGTAAGATGGGCCTTGTGGGATGAGAAGGGGAGGGGCCTTTTCAGGTGCTACAACCCTCTGCTCTCGGACCACATAGCCTCTGAAAGGATTGCTGCCTAGATCTCAGTTCCCACTTTCTTTCTTTACTAGGGACCCTTAGGAAGCCACCCCTGTCCAGAAGTAACTTCAGTGTTCTTTTAGCCACCAGCATGCTTGTGCTGGTATGTGCCAGTCTGGAATAGTAGTCCCTGCCAGAAGGTCCTTGTGCCACTCAGACCAACAACCCAAACCTCTCCCACAAGGAAAGCAAGGGGGTTTCAGGCACATGGGCCAAACACTGGGCACACATGGTGGGGACAGCTGCGCAACACGCCGGGTCTCGTCTCCCTACCTCTCCCACGTATTCCATGACAAAGCTGTTCTTGCGGATCTTCTCAAGTGTGCGGACACCCCAGCCGCGCCCATCATCTGTGCGGAAGATGCAGAGGTCATAGCGGATGCCCTTCTGTACTACACGGTTGGGGCAGTCATAGCCACAGCGGCAGCGTGAGTTGCACTCGTAGATGGGCAGCCCAGCTCGCAGCCGCACCTGGCCCTGGTCGTTGTAGGCAAACTTGTGCAGGGACGCTCCGGGGCAGCAGCCTCCAGTGGGTGCCCACAGACAGTCCTGGCACTCACAGCCCACGGCTACCTGGTTGAGAGTGATGCCCTCACCAACTCGGTACTCATTGATGTACACGAATGCCCGTGGGGGGCCGTCCAGGTCCACCTCATTCTCCACAGTGATGCGTCCCAGGTGGCTGCGCTTGGCATTGAGCTCCTGCTCCCAGCGCTGAAGCGCTCGCCTCTGCTTGGCCTTCTGCACCAGGTAGTTGGCCAAGCTTGGGTCCAGATGCCGGGGTGGCTTTGACCGGTGGTGCCGCCGGAGCAGCTCCCTTTCTAGGTCCTTGTGGAACTGCTTGAGGATGCGTATACACTTGAGATTCTGTCGTGGCTCCCAGGTGCTCTCTGAGTCAGGGTATCCTCGCCACTTCACCAGGTAATACTCTTGTTCCTATTGGGGTGCAGAGGATGAAGGTGCCATAAATAATGAGGCCCTTGGGCCAATGGAGTACCCCTACCACACCCCACTCCTTTTCTGGAACGGTTAGAAACCATGGACTCTGGAGGTAGGATTCCTAGGCTCAACTCCCACTCTCCCCCTTACTGTCTCTCCAATTTCTACTTTTCATTTCATCTCAAACCCACTCCCTCCTGTCTTCCCCAGCATCTGCTCTCTCCTGGCTGTTCAGCCCACACTCCTGGAGTCATCCTTCACTCCTCTTTTGCTCACACTCTCCATATTCCACCCTCAGCACACCCTGTCAGCCCCACCTTCCAAACACATCCGGAATTTGTCCTCTTCAAACCACCCCCATGGTAGTCACTGCCACCACCAGGGAGGCTCCAATGGCCCCTGGCTGGCGTCTCCTCACTGCCCCCCCCGCCCTTGCGATTCTCCGCACAGCCGCCAGAGGGAGCTTTTACTGCTGGGAGGCAGCGGTAGGACAGTCTCACAGCACAGACTCTAAAGTCAGACACCTGGGTACAAATCTTCAATCTGGAGCTCCCTGGCTGTGTTGCCTTAAGTACATTATTTAACTTTGCTGGGCCTCACTTTCCATCCATAATGGAGAAACAGGTAACATTTTCCTAGCATTCATTATGAAACAGCTACTGTTTTAGGGAACTGCCATATGCTAGTAACAAAGTCACTCCCTACAACTCTATATGAACTAGATACTACTGGCTCTCCCCATTTTACAGAGGAGGAAAATGATGTTTTGAGTTTAAGGAGGCTGGGAATATACAGCCAGGATTTAAAGCCAAGCACATTGGCTCTTTATAGCTGTCCTTCCATTATGTCCTCTGAGCAAAGGTAATTGTTGCTTTTCACAGTACAGTATTGTGGGGGTGGGGTAGGAGTGTTAAATGAGTTCCTGAGAGGAAGTAACAGTAACAATAGTTACTGACACAATTAGTAACAGTACCTATTCTCATCCCCACTGCTGGTGTAACCAGTTTGTATTTCCAGGGAGATGGGAAGAGATATTTGAGAATTCATTTGGCTCCTGATCCCCTAAGAAACCCACTTAGTTTTCCCACCTATAAAGTGGGATAAGCAGGTCTATTCATCTTATTTGGGGGGGGGAGGATCAGAGGAGAAAAACTCCCTTTGGAAACAGGTGTGGGCAGCAAGGGTGGGGTGAGGGGCAAGTGGCCAAATCCCTTGCGACCTGTCCCCTCCCAGGGCATGGGTCACTCCAGACTTACGCGGATTTTCTTGTAATCGCACAGGTACTCGACTTCAAAGTCGTATAGATTCCTCTTAGAGACGCCAAGAGCAGGGCAGGAGAGCCTGGCCAGGCGGCACAGGTCCTGCAGCTGATTCCAAGAGGACTTGCAACACACATTGCATCCTGGAACAAGGGGGCCAGAGTGAGCCATTACTGGGCAGCCTGACCAGGTCGGGGCCAAGAGGTCCTCTCTAGGGCATCCCAAGGGCAGTCTAAGAGTTGGGGAAACTTGATCCACAGGTTTTCCCCTAATGCTGAAGTCCTTCCGCAACACGTATGTGCTACTTCTTTGAACCCCTACGCTCAGTGGCAAAGACTTCCTTTGGAGCAGCAGGCTTAAAGTGGGGTTTGCTGCGTGAATGGTCCCCAAGGAATGTATTCCCAGAGCCTCTAACTCCCTCTGCCCTATTCCTAAAACTGCCTACAAACCTGCCTTGGGTTCAAGACCTGCTCACACGGTTCTCCACTTTGCAAAAGAAAAGAGAACCACCCCCCACCTCAGTAGGGTGTATTGCCTTGAGGGGGCTGGGGACAGGATTAAAACCTCCAGGGCACCAAACAAAGGCATAACTGGAAAGACTGGTCTTCAATCCCTTATCTGAAACTCTCAGGGCCAAACGCATTTTAGAATTCAAAATTTGGGGGGATTTTTACAAGTGTAGCTCTAAGTGTGCCCCCCCACATTAAACTAACATCCCCATCATGATCAGGGACAACAAACCATAATCAAACACATGAATATTTGTGCAGCAAAAGTATGAATTTTCCACATTAAATAGAAGATGTAAGATAAACTCACTGCATAGTCTCACTTTTTAATATCTCCTTTTGCTATGAATGGTACCAAATTTAAGAAAAAAGATTTCAGTTTTCAAGACTTTTTATATTTTGGAATTACAAATAAGGATTGTGAAATGATACACATTTCAGGAAGCTTCCTTGAATGATTTGTCTGGGGCACCTTAGCCCAACAAGGTAAAAAATTTTTTCCCGCTGCCACATTTTGAGTTTCTGTCTCAGGCATGTTTCTGTGAAGGGTAGAGCTCATCCAAAGGCCCATGCTCTGAATTCAGGAACACACAAAGCAGTACAGGTTAGTGACATTAATTCTTTTAAGTATACCTGGAATGTTTCTGAAGCCACCAAAAAATTTCAAAACACGGATTTAAAAATGTGTATTTCTTATTCAAGGCTTGTCTTTCATTAATATGCTTTAGAAGCCATTTTATCAAATCATGTCACAAAAACACTTGATTCCAAGTGTACCCAGTCCACATCATATTCCATCTTTTTAAAGTGTTTAATATTTTCTACTTCCCACTACAAAAATCAAACTTATTTAAATTCATGAGGAGATACTCTAGATGTCAACCTGAAAACAGAGAGGCCTTACAAAATTAAATCTCCCTGCCCTTGGACAAGGCCCAGTGAAGACTGAGCCCTTGCCTCCCCTCTCCCTAAGCTGCCTCTCTCCCGAAGGCCTCACAGATGCGGTCCCAGTGTCCCAGGCTGCTGGCTCTGCCCTGACAACAGCTGGACTCTCCTGGCCCTCAGAGTCCCTCTCACACTTGTGGAATCCACCCCCCTCGCGGCTTTGCCTCACCACAGACAGAGCCACCCCTTTCCCGGCACAGGGGGGAGTCCAGCTCTCCCATTAGGGAGGCCCTGGTCTCTTCTTTTGGGGGAATCTTCTACTTCAAATCCTTCCCCCACCTTGGTGAGCGGCGATACCCTGTCCCCTCAAGAGTCACCTGTTCACCCACTCTAGGGGGGGAGTCTGTCCCCTTTTCTTCCTTCCCCTTCCGGCGTCTCGCGTGGACACCGAAAGGGTAACGGTCACCAGGGGCCGATTTTTCCCGCGCGCGCAGCCTCGGCGTCCCTGCAAACCCCGGCGCGTGCGCGCGCCGGTCCGGTCGCAATCTGCAGCGCGCGCCCCCCTCCCGCGTACCCACTTAGCCTGACGCCCGCCGCGTTGTGAAGCGCGCCCCCTCCCCTCAGCCCCGCCCAGCCCCGCGCGCCGGGCCGCGCTCCGTGAGCCCTATCCTTTCCTCGCCGGGCTTCCGGCTCCCGGCTCTATGGCCTCGGACGCCGGGGCTCCGAGCCCGCAATACCACCCCTCCAGGCCACCCGGCCCGGTCAGCGGTCCCGCGCCAGTGCCGCCACTGCTTCACCTTTTAAATTTTCCGCCATCTTTCCCCACGGCTAACGACATTCGGGCCTAGCCGGCCTCGCGAGAAGAGAGCTCGCGCGGGAGTGGCCCGTAACGCACAGCCTATTGGCCGCGCCTTGCAGCCAGCAGCGCCCGGGCGGACCAACCGGCGAGCCGTGACCGGACTCCTCCCTGCCACCCGGCTCGGTCCCGGAGGCTGTGTTCGCCAAGCTTTCCCAGAGTGCTTCTGGGCGGCGGTGGCGCCATATAGCTGCTCTGTCCGACACTCATTCAAATCACAATGAGTCGGTAATTCCAGACAGGTGTCCATTCAGACTCCCGCCTCCCTACTCACACTGTCCGTCAGTCAATAGTAGCATCCACTTGTGCCCTCCGTCCTTGTCCTTCGAGGCAGACACAATGCCGTTAGCCAGCCATCCTGCCATTCCCTCGAAGGGTCCCCCCTCACAATGCCAGCCAGTCCAGCAGCTCTCCTCTCCATCTGCCCTCGCCCTGGGACCAGTTGCCCTGGACGAAACTTCTCAACTACAGCCTGCAGCCGTGCCCTCAGGCAGGCTGGGATTAGGTCAGGTCGAGCTGTCGCTGTCAGCTTCTAATATAGCCCTGTCAGATGATAACCCTGGCAGGGACAGTCATACTGTCCAGTGGTCACTGCAGCTCCCTCAAGTTTCTCCTCGTTACACACCCCGCTAGGCCCTCAGAGCAGGTAGTCCCAGCGACCAGCAGTGTGAGGAAATCTCCTGGCCACCATCAGTGGATCTCCCAGTGTGTAGGAGAAGCCCAAGTGCCAGAACTGGCTGCCAAAGGCAAAAGGGAGGCAAGCCTGAAGAAAGAGACAAATCCATGATTTCACAAAGTGGAATTAAAGACAGAAGCAGGTTTTGAGTGGCAAGACAGAATTCCCACACCCTGAGGCAAGAGGAAGGGGTTTATTTTGTTTAACTAGGCAAAGCTGGGTGTGGCTAACCAGAATATACATGTGCTTTCTGAAAAACCAAACTATTAATGTGTCGAATATCACAATCGGTAGCCAGCATGTCATGCTCATCTGACTTATCTTAGTTACTTGCTTTATTCTATAGGGTTTGGAATGCATCCCAGAGTCACCTGGCAGGCAAGAGGGTGGTTACAAAAAGATGGCTGTAGTCACATCACACTGGATTCCTACAGCTTGTTGGTCATTTCTCAGGCAACTCATTCCCACCGTGGATCAAGTCAGTATCTTGTGATGTGCTGGGCCCCTCAGAGAGGCTTGGGATCTATCAAGGCAGACTGTAACCACATACAGCCAGAGTCAGGCAGCTACATGGATCTTGCTGTTGATCTGCTGGCCTGTGACTTGTTCAGTCTGCTCCTCATCATGTCAGCCAGCCAAGTGGTCATTTTCAGCACTCCACACACACCACATGTGAGCAGTCAGTCAACACACCCAGCCAGGCCCTCAAGCATGGTGCCATTCAGTCAGGGTGGACCATTGGTCACCAGATACAGCTGCTAATAGGCAGCTCCACACGTTGATCAGTTGTTCTGAAATTCCCTTGGTTTAGTCCTCCCTCACATAGGGCCAGACAGAATAACATCCACACAGTTCCTCAGGCCAGGGCAATTCCTAGCAGTAGCCTTTCATTTACAACATCCAGGCCCCCAGGCCAGCCAGAGTACCACAGGGCACCAGTGAGCCAAGCCTGGAAGGCCCTCAGGAGGCTGCCTGTCTTCTTCACTGTCAGACCACCAGCCCAGCCAGTCCTGGGCAGGCTGTCATTCATTTGGAAGTTCAGTGCCTCACAGCATCAGGAAACTGCCCCTCTTCCTGTTGTTCTGTGAGTTACAGTCAACCAAAGGCCATACAGTCAACCAAACAGACATTGTGTCTGCCTTTCATCCAGCTGGAGAAATGGCCGGTCACTCTAAGGTTCCATGTTCAACCGTATTAAGTCCCACTATGCAACCCTTTCCCTCCCTTTTTCCTTGTAGAACAGTCAGATGGTGGTCCTTGCTCACTCCTGGCCTCTCTGGCAGACACTGAGTTTATACTCCTCAGAGTCCCAGAGACTGTCAAGCCAGGAAAGTGATTTAAAATAAGACTCTTGTCTGCCTTGATGTGGAAGGAAGATAGAGAACTTTGTGGGTAATGGGGAGAAGCCCTTGGCCTTACCTAAATAGTGTAAAAATATGGTGAGGAGAAAGGCCTGTTTCCTGGAACCTAACCACCTGAGTTCGAATCCCAGCTCCACATTTTACTGAATAGTGTGGCCTCAGGCATTTTCTTGGTTTGATGAAGGAGTCATTCATTCAGGGATGAAAGGGTCATTCATTCATTCAGAAAGTCTGTCATTCATTTGGAGAGTGAATCTTTCTCAACTAGCACCTTTTTCCGGAGACTTTAAAGTAAAAGGTCACCCTGTTACAGCTGTGTCCCACTCCCAGCCATGTGTTTGTTCAGCATTAATGAAGTACCTACTGCATGTTCTGCCTTGCCCAGTGCTGAGGACAAGTCATGGCTTTAGCCATTGCAAGTCGCACTGGTGCAAACTGTTTTAAGAATGGAAACCATACTTTGGGCTGTAATGTGCATACAGAAGGGTATAGAGATCATGGGGACACAGAGTGACAAGTTTTCCCAAGGGAACATACACCTGGACCCAGAGTGCAGGGATTAAGAAGCATTTAATTTTTTAACATCTCTGAAATTAGCCTATGTCTTCCAAGTCCTAGTGAGTCATAATTTATTTATTT
>PVJO010016246.1:0-42600 GCA_004026905.1 Hystrix cristata | reverse complement strand
TATTACAAATTGTGTTGCTATGAACATGGTGGTGCATACGTCTTTGTGGTATGACGATTTTAATTCTTCTGGGAAGATCCCCAGTAGGGGAATAGCTGGGTCAAATGGAACCTCCAGTTGTAGTTTTTTGAGGAATCTCCATATTGATTTCCACAGTGGCTGGACCAGTCTACATTCCCACCAACAGTGGAGGAGTGTTTTTTTTTTTTGTTTTTTTTTTTTGGTGCTGGGGATCGAACTCGGGTCCTTGTGCTTGCAAGGCAAGCACTTTAACCGCTGAGCAGTTGTAATGGCTACCATTGAAGAGCACACACACACACACACACACACACACACACACACACACACAAAATGAATGCAAGACAAAATATGGGAGAATAAAGAATGTTCCTACATTTCTGGTAGGAATGTAAACTAGTGCAACCACTAGGGAAATCAGTAGGAAGAATCCTAAGCAAACTAAAAATAGAAATTCCATTTGACCCAGTTAAACCTGTCCTGGGTATATCTGCAAAAGAATTAAAGACATTATACTGTCATATGCTTGTACTTGCATACCCATGTTTATAAAAGCATAATACGCAATAGCTAAGCTCTGGAAAAGCCTAGATGCCCATGAAGAGATGAAGTATATGAGTAAAGAAAATGTGCTATATATACACGGTGGAATATGATTTAGCCACAAAGAACAAAATTATGTCATTTGTAAGAAAATGGGTGGAACTTGAGAACATCATGCTAAGTGAATTATGCCATTCTCAGAAGTTAAATATCATAGGTTTGTCATATGAGAAACCTAAAATATAAAGAAATAAATGGAGAAAATGAAGGAGAGATGATAGGAATCTAAAAGACTCTTAGAGATAGGGATGACATGGAGTAGAAAGAGGAGGAAAGGGAGGGAACAAAGAAATTGAAAATGATCAAAACAAGTTATATGCATGCATAGTTCCTCTAAATGAACACTGCTGTTCTGTATTACAAACATGTACTAACAAAAACAATTATAGCTTTTCACAAATATTTTTAGACTTTGTCTCTTCAGTTCATCACTTTAACTCTAGCATTCAATACTCTACTAAAGATAAATGCTCAACATGACTCAGTGGATAAATGAATACTACCAACAGGTAAAAATATACTTACTAAGCCAGATTTAGACAAGCAAAGAAGTTAGGAGATTTATGGAGAGAGTTTAATGATTACAACTTAAGTTGTTTTGTTTTGTTTTTTTCTTTGTGGTGTGAGGGATTGAACCCATGGCTTGGCACATCCTAAGCAAGCACTCTATCCAAGGGATACCGCAGTCCTTGAAAAATTCTTATTGTTTTGGGGAAGGCATGTCTGGACCACTTCCTTCTCTTTGCTTGAGGATACCTTGGTTAACTGGTAGCTAAGCAAAGATATTTAGATCTTTTTCTCAAAGGTACTGAATTAAAACCACAATACTTGCAACGTAGGTTCAGTAGAGTAGCCATCATCTTCCCCAAGGAAGTACTCTCTAAAAATGGACAGAGAATCTCATTTTTCCTTAGCATGACCTACAGTATCCTTCAACAAGAGGTCCTACCTTATTTTTCACACTCTTCCATCACTTCATCCTATCAGACATTAAAAACTTGCTCTGTTTTGGAAATCCACCACAACCTTTCACAATTGTACACTTTTTTGTACCCTAGGCTTGGAAGATTTACTCACTCTTGGACTGCAACATTTTATGAGTCTATTCCTAACTCTAGATAGAATTAGTTACTCTTGCAGTACTTCCGTTTTGTCTCTAATCATTTAATATATTTGTTTCTTATTTGCATTTGGTACTCTAGCCCAGTGCCAGTTAATGTTTATTAAATTAATTCTTTTTGAGTTGTTTTCAATTTTCAAAAAAGGAAAGAAAGCACTGTTAAGAAAATGAACAATATTTGAAAAGATTTACAGTTTTAAAAGAGGAAACTAGTACTTCTTTATATTGATGTCTAGTTGTATATACTATCCTAACCTTGGAATCAGGTAGAATAGTATATTGTAGCAGGTCTCTATCCAAAGGTTTTAAACACACACACACACACACACACACACACACACACACACACACACACACACAGATATGTTAATACATTAAAATATGACATACTCTATAGCATTATCTATTAATGAGATGGTTATAATCAAGTTACAATAAATTACTGAGAAGTATTATAGTAGAGACATTCTGAAGCCAGGTTACCTATATTTGAATCTTGGCTATACTCATTACTAGGTATGAGATCTAGGACAAGTACCTTAATTTCTTTGCATCAGTTAACGTATCTTTTTTAAAATTTTGTTTTGTATTTTTGAGACAGAGTCCCATTATGTAGTTCAGGTAGACCTCAAACTCGTGGGAATCCTCTTGCTTCAGGCTTTCAAGCACTGGGTTTACAGGTGCCTGACAACATGACTGGCAACTTATCTGAAAATAGCATTGGTGCTAATACCTCAGAGTTGTTGTGAAGACTGAATAAGTTAAAGTATCACACATTCAGAACAGGACATAATCCAACGTAAAGTGTGATGCAAAGGTGGTCCATTATATTTATACAAATATATTTTACTTATATAATTTAATACATATTCATTTTTAAGCATAGTAATTATTTGTACTTAAAGTATATACATCTGTACTGTTTATAATGTACACATTTTAAAAACCTATTTAGATATTTTAATAAGTGAATTCTTTCCTTATAATAAAATTTCATTTCATTTAGGGAACTATGTATTAAGTATGTAACATGGTATCTCTGATATTTCTGAGAAATGGTAAGGAATATAAAATAGGACCATTTCAAATTGAAGTGAAGTTAAAAGAGGAATATGAGGATCTGAGTGTGTGTATGTATTTTCGAGACGATCACTGTGCTAGATCATTTTTACTTTATGTTTTAAAAAGAGACTACATGGCATGTATATATGCATATATAGATTATCTATCTATCTATCTGAGATATCTTGGATATGCTGTCACGAGTATTAATTCAGCCCTGAATTTTATACTCCCTTTATATATTCTCACAATACTCAACAATATGAATTGCTCAGATATCCTACAACTTGCTCCATAATGCTTTAGGTCTCACAGTACTATACATATTTATTTCTCTAGCATCAATTCAATATGTCTTCTTCCCCTACTATACTGAAAATATTTTGCAGTCAGATATCTTACTGATTTTTGTGTAATACGGCATCGGACATGGTTCATTAGCTCATCAGTAAATGTTTATTGACCTAAACTAAAAATTAGCATACAAAATGATGACTCTGAGGAATGATAATGCATTAAAGATTAAATTCTATTCATGTTACTTAAATATTTTAGGTACATTTATGACAGAAAAAAGAGATTTATTGGTGTCTCAGAAAATTACAGTAATTAGCATACTCCATTCTGCTCACTTGAATGTTATTATTTCAAATCTAAAATCTAGCACAACTCCTCAAAACTTCTAATTTCCACGTTACATAATTTGATGTATGTTACATAGCTGCACACACACATATATACCACATATATATGTATATATGTACATTTATCTGTAAGTTTCTAACAGTGAGCTCTTTCCCTACCAAAAAATTCATTTAGAGTACGATTCAATACTGAAATTTAGAAACATATGCCTTAGAAGCTGCCCTTTATAGAACATATTTAAAAGCAACAAAACTTACACATTTTCACAGTAGTCAAATGTCAAATCAAATAAAAATCTTTAGAACTATGGTTACAGCAATTCAAAGTGCTATATTTCCTAAAATCAAATAAATTTAGATACATAAGAAATGATTTTCTTCTATTTGGATGAATTATTTTCCCTGTTTTTTTTTTTTTTTTTGAGATGAGGTCTTACCACGGTGGCCTTGAACTCCAAGGTTTAAGTGATCCTCTTAACTCAGCTTCGCAAGGAGCTGGGATTATAGGCAAATGCTACTGTGTCCAGCTCCCTTGTTTTTTGTTTTGTTTTTGTAACAGGTACTTGGTTACATCAGCACAAAATGATATTGTCAATAGTATTCTTATTTTACCTAGTAGCAAGTATAATCTTGGAATTTAATAATTAAAACAGACCTAAAATTTAAATAGATAAATGCTTACATTGCATTTAAAGCAACGACATAAAGCCGTGGAGGATCCTGCACTTCAGACACATGAAAGATAAAATTTAAAAATAGGTACTTTAACAGTCTTATTTCAAAGTACAAATCAATGGATTTAGCATTTCTATATATAACAACGCCATTTTCATTTCCAGTACATTTGTGTAGTACAAATCATTTTGCAAATATTTCTGATTTTTGATAAAAGACAACCCCATCAAATAAAAACATTTTTATATTTTATCATAAAAGAATAAATTAGCTTGCGATACTTAAGATGTTTCATAAAAATATTTAGTCTGATTTCATACCATCTCTTTTTAATATTTTAAATGCTTGTGCAGAATATCTCATTTTATAAAATCTTAGATATACAACCAGAAGGGCATAATTTTAAAACTTCATCCATGTGGTATGTATTGTTCAAAGCAATGCTTTCTTAGATTAAATGACCAAAACTGTTTATAGCTTTACAAATAATATTTTGCTACCTAAAATTTCATAAGCCAAAAGATGATGGATATGTCAACCTTAGTGGGTTCAGATCTTTGCATTCTGGTTTGTGAATTTCTTATGGGGAAAATGAGCAGAAGCTAAGAATACAGCCTACTGCAAGTATGTACATTAAAATCCCTGAGTTTCACTAGGTGGCGCAAGAAGAATAATTTATCTTTTTCTGCTGTCTGTTGGAATGTTTGCAAATAGAATGACAAGAAAACACAGTAACTAATAAGTTTTTTTTAAGATTCGTAACTACACTAGAATATTTTAAAACTATTTACACTAGAATACAATTTCTTTATAAATATAAAACATTTTTGGATAAAGGAAACTTTAGAAAAATGTAAGATTTTCTGTTTTCTCCCACTGGCTATTTTGCACATAGAAATACTAAAAGTGTTGAGTCTTTAGGGAAAACACTGTATATAAACAGTGAACAAATAAAATGGGAACTACTTTATTGAAACTCTAACAGAATCATCTAGTTTAGAAGTAAAAATTGCTAGAATGAATTCTTATTGTTGTGATAGCACAATATGCAAATTTATAAATTATTTAACAACATAGAAGCTTCCATATTAAGATTTTTTTAAGCATCACAGAACAGAATTAAAAAGGAAGTCACCTACAAACCAGCAGTTTAATAATGATCTAATTTGTAACCTGAGCTGCAGTTTTAACAGTCAACTAACAGTTGGATTTGATTCATTTTAAGGTCCTCTGGAGTTTTAGTGAACTCATTCTAGACTATGAGTGAGTGACAATATATTCTACCAAGAGATCACTTAAGTTGTTTACTTTATGTGTATATTCTATCTTAATGGGGTCGAAGCAAAGAAAAAAATCTGAAGAATCTTAGCAAATACTGGACCTACGTTAAAAGTAATTAAGATATTTCACTTAGCAAAACCATGGAGACATTTCTGTTCTCTTTCTAGATAGAGGCAGGAGGGTTTTGAAAACATTTTTTAGATATTTAAATAGATTTTAGGCAGATTTGAATTTCAATCTGTTTTTGTTCAATGTATGTTTTATAAATATAGTGTTCTAAGTGCAATACACCCAAAAGCTTCCCAACCCCTGGGCTAGCAATTAGGCATAGGTGTACTAAAGCCCTCAAGGTCACCCACCAGGTAGGGTTTGAGGTGGCTGGAATTTCTGGGCCAGTAGCTTCTAGCCAAACAGTAGCCTCATCAGTTTAACCCAGCATGCAACCAACTAAAACTTTTTGCATGCCATGATATAAGAAAGATTGAGAAGCACTGTACTGTAGCATTCCTGTATTATCTTATTTTTACTTATAATAGCTTACTAGGACCTTTGGAAAATAAAATCACTCACTTTCTCCACAATAACTCGGAGACTCTTTTACAAAGTGTTCTGTAATTGCACAATTTCTGGCTGAAGTTGATTTCATAAAACAATATGAATACTGATGCTAAAAATTAGAGAACTATATTAACACAAAGAAAAATACATACAGTTCCTTTGTTAAATAAGCTAATTTATCTTAAACCTATTTACTAGTACACAAGCACATCATTATGTATGTTATATTGTATATTCTTGACCTATCAATTTTGTTACTGAATTTAACTGCTTGAGATTTTTTTAAGTGATCTTTTTTCCTATACTTCCAATACAGAGAACTAACCAACCAAAAAGAATATAGGTATACACAAATATCAAAAGTTTCTAAATTAACCTGTGAAGCACTATATGGGCATATAATCATTTAGGTTAAGCTTTTTTCTTGTTAATTTGAAAATATACCTGTACATAATTATATATACAGACTGACTCTATGGGTGTACCCACACACATAATTTCCAGAAAACTAGTTTCATTTTATTTCATTTGTAAGATTAATGCTAAGGTCAATACTATAATGATGTAAAAATGATTCCTGGTATTATAAAATTGTGACACGCAATATTTTGGGCTAGTATGTATTATGTAGATGGTAAAAACAAATTTAAAAACTATGTGAAAAAACTTTTGGGGCTGGGGATTTAGCTCAGTGATTAGAGTGGCTTGCCTTGCAAGCACAAGGCCCTGAGTTCGATCCCCGGCACCACCAAAAAAAAACAAAAAAAACAAAAAAAACCAAAAATCTTTTAACCTAAAACGTTCCCCTAAAGCCTAGGTTTTCCAAAACTATGAAAGCTAATCTCAATTCAAAATGAGTTAAATATTAAACAAACTTCTCCAGAGGAAGAGACTGCAGATAGCTTTGTCAGTGTTATTAGAAAGATTAACATTCTAGTCATAGATCTTTAAGGGGGAAAAAAAGTACACCAAGGAGGGACAATGGCTGCTGGGAAGTAAAGGTAAAAATTGACAGATAAAATTCAGTAATAGCAATCAGGGCAAAACTCCCCAAAGAGTCTCTTATGTCCTGGTTACTGCCTACTGTATTAAGACTGCCTTTCTCATCACTTAATGCTTATTTTCATCACTTTGCTTAAAATATTGATAATCAATTAGGGCTACGTCTGTTTTGCCACAGAATCTGTGTCACAGTCTATCAGACTGTCAGGGCCAATTCAATCCTCATTCAAAGTTAATTTTTTCTTCATAAATCTGCCTTTGGAGGAGTCATTAGGCGCAGAACATAGCCGGAGGTGCAATCACCTATTCTCTTTCATTAGTGGCAGGCAGAGAAGGTGAGGGAGATTATTAGAACTTTGGAATGATCACAAAGCAGCGTGCTGCCTGTCAGATCCCCCCAACATTTAATTCATCTAGCCAACTCACCAGCACTCATTGCCAACAGTTTTAAATGGACATTATTCATGAACATCTGTGACATGCTGAATATTCTGAACTGGAAATGATGAAAAAGCAATGCCCCTTCTGACTTTAAAATTAATTCTATGGTCAAAACAATTAAGAATATAACAAACATGTTTTGTGATGTTATTTTTAGCCATCTAAGACGCATTTCAGAAGCAAAACAATTTACCGAAGTTAATAATACACAGATATGTAAAGAAAATTAATATATACAATCAAAATTCTCAGTATTAAGCAATTTTAAAAAGCCCCACTTAACTACATTAGGGATGACCAGGATTGTCCCCAATGATGTACTATTTAAAATTCACAATAATATTTAAATATTTATTTAATGTGAATATCTTTTTTGGCAACAAACCATAAAATGAAATGATTCAATAGGATTTACTACAGGGCCAATTTACATTGAAAAAAATTCTATTTGAAATTTTCCCAGTCACCACATTTTTTTAATACATAACTGACTTAGATACAAGACATGTATTATGGGAAAGTTGATAGAAAAACTTGGTATAATTAAGGACATAGTAATAATAAGTAAAAAATCTTTATACAACTCATTTTCATTGAAAAACTATTAATTTCTTCAATTAAAAGAAAATCTGTTGCTTAAAATGCTTTGTTCTTTACGCCCACCTCTTATTGTTTGGAATAGAAAAATTATGTTAGCCGCTAATATGGAGATTAAAGAGATGTCTTGTTAGACATACTTTTTTTTTTTTTTTGAAATGTATCTGTAAATTATTTAAACCTTTACTTAGAACAGCAAACTGATGACACTAAGATTTTAAATGCTATTATCAAAGTCACATTGTTCTAGCATAAAAAGACAATTATTAGAGATCACCTTCAGGAAATAACTGAATCTGCA
This sequence comes from Hystrix cristata, assembly GCA_004026905.1. Taxonomy (NCBI): domain Eukaryota; kingdom Metazoa; phylum Chordata; class Mammalia; order Rodentia; family Hystricidae; genus Hystrix; species Hystrix cristata. The sequence continues at coordinate 34,298 of PVJO010016246.1, read as the reverse complement.
TTCCCAAACTCTTCCACATTGTGAGGTGATAAAATGGTTCTGTGGTCAAATATTTTGTGCAAAATAATTAGTTGGACAAAATTAAACTATTTATTTACTGCAGAGTTCACAGAATATAAAATCTGTGTCTATAAGGGAATAAAATACAGTGATTCTCAAACTTATATGACTATGGAATTTTTTTACATCATTTTTATCATTTGAATCATTTGAATATCAAGAAAGGGTTTTCCTAACCTTCTCAGGTTAATTTAACCATTTTTATTCTGTCTGCAGTAGATGTGATATTCTACATCTCCCTTATGCAAGAAGTATCTATGGAGCACGTAACTCTATACCAGGCAGTGTGGTAGATGATAAACTTACAATGAACAAGAAGCAATCTCAATATACTCACAGTATGGTACAGAACAAAATTTATTTCTTTCTAATCTGTCTTGCCACTGCGAGATCTTTGAGAATATGGAATATATCTTGTTCATATCTGTATTTCCCCAGTGCCTAGCAACTGGTAAACAGAAGTTTAAGAAATAGATGTTAAATTTAAGTAGAAATCGCCTTCGTCCTAGATGGCTCTATTTACTTCAATCTGGTCTGAAGTTCCCCCCTTCTTTCTTTTTCTTTAAAGTTAGAAACATCCAAACCAATAATGTATATTAAGTATGTGATAAGGAATCAGCGAGAAGCTAAATTCTAAGGGAAAACTAGAAAATTGGCTTATTAATGGGAGTGACTGCCTTGAGCTCTGTGGTGAGGACTCTTGCTTGTTTGGGGTTCTGAGGGGAAAAGGTGTCATGATACATTACAAATGACTGGAAAGATACATAGTGCAAAAGAGTTTCAATGACAGTTACTACTATACTACTAGGTACTATCATTGCTACCATGACTACTCCTATTGTCACTACTGCCAATTATGACTCCTGTTAAAGATACTTGAAACAGAATTTTTCTGGATATTTGAAACAAAATGAATTAAACACAGGAATTATTAGAAAGGCTGGAGGCCATAGAACTGGCTTGCTAGGGTACAGCCTTCTCTACAACAGGCAGGATGGCAAGAAATCAGGAAGCAGCCACTTAAACTGGAAAGTTCAAGGGACACCTACTACAGATATAAATCACCTACCAGTATAGCCACTCTCAGTCTGCACAAAACTAGTGGCTTAAAACAATGCTAGAGAAATACTCCAAGTTTCCACAGCTATGCTTGCCAGCAGCAATAGCTGAAATAGCAGGAAGATAGGTTCTGCACCACTTCTACTTTCAAAATCATGTGGAAAAAAATTGTGTGAATACACCTAATTGATAGAACTATTTCGTATCCAGAATCTTGGATGCAAAGGGTTCTAGAACATGTAGGCTTTTGCTTTCTAGCATCTGGCATTCAGGAAGGCAGACTAGAAGGAGATTAGAATAAACATTAAGTGCCAATTCACAAGCCATTATAATAGTCAACATTTATTAAACCTTTAATATGTGTCAAGCACCTTTCTCAATGTTTTACATATATTAATTTACCCAATGCTCACAAAAATCCTTTGTGTTTTTCATACTCATTTTAAGTTTAGGAAACTTTAGGAGTTCAGGTACAGAGAGGTTTAAATGATAAGGCCAGAATGCAAAGCCAGGTTGTCTGGTTCCAGAACAGCCTCTGCTTTTCACTAGCATTCTGTTTCCTAAGAGTAATAACTTTGCTCCTTTAATTAACAATGAGTGTGAAATTAATTTATTTTCTACTCTGCTTTTTTAATATGAATTAAGTAGGAATGCACTATCACTTAAAATCTGTATAATGCAATGGTGTTTCAAAGAAATCAGAAGGCTAAAGATGGTTAAAACCATCTGACTGAAGGTTTATTGGACTTATTATGTGCAATACTGAGACAGAAAGCTTAACTGTTTATATAGAAGAAAGCAGAATAAACAATATTATTATTCTAGTTAGGGGAAGGAAAGACTTGAAATATAATGTTCCAAGTGGAAGCTGATGTTAAATGTTTCCCTATCTGAAGTTTCATAGAGAGAAATACAGCAGTATATCTTAAGAACCAAAAATAGTTCATACTACTGGTATAATAATTTCAAATAATGTAAATCAAGGAAATAAGTTTAAAATAAGAAAGTATGCATGAAGATACTCAGTGAACATAATTGTAATAGAAAACATATTATAAATATTCAACAGGCAAATGACTAATGGTATACTTTCCGACTAAATATTACACAGTCAATACAATTATGCTAATTAAAATTATGTAACAAATTGGCAAAATGATTCTGATAGAAAAGTAGATGCAGAAAAGCAGAATAAAGTGAATTTGTGTGATGTAAACATGAATATGAAAAAAAGAAACAATCACTTATTATATACTAAATTTCCATACGTAATTTGGTTTATTTCTAAATTATTATGTATCACTGATCTCAGTGGTGATTTTGGCACCAGTAGCACATATTTAAACATTTGGTCAAGCCAAGTCAACCTCATTCTTATGCTTTTGCATTTCTTTGGCTAGACTTATAAAATTATTCTTTTAGATAAGCTTTATTATCATTATTGTTATGTCTCTCTACATACAAACACAGACAAAACCACTTCTACAAATAAACAACACAATCCTGTTGGGATTTTTAACAACTGCATTAAAATAATGCATTATTTTAGAGAAAATAGATATCCTTACAATGTAGAAGCTGGGTGTGGTGGCACGTGCCTGTAATCCTAACACTCAGGAGGCTGAGGCAAGGGGATTGCTGCAAATTTGAGGCCAGCCTGAGCTAAAAGTGAAACCCTGTCTTAAAAAAAAAAATCTTCTCACTTAATAATATAGTATGTATTAATTCAAATCATTTGTATCATTCAGTAAAGATTGATTACTTCCACCTTTGTGGTGACAATTCAATCTAGTCTCCTTACATGTGTATGTGTGGCATGTGTGTGTGTATTTATGTGTGTGTGTATTTATTATTTCTTTAATTCTAAGTTCCTAGTAAGAAACGTATTATATAGGAACAACCTGTTCTACCTGTTCTACATAGGCAAGAAGTGTCTCAAAAGTTGCAAGTGCCCTGGTTACCTTGTCTAGGAAAAAGTCTCACTGTAGTCAGTGAACTGTTATCCTAATAAATGCAGACCAGTGCTGTCAATAACATATCCATCTTGTGCAAAACTTTCCTAGAGGTTAGGAACAAATCTAATGAGTCAGTTTACAAAGGCACAGATTCAATGAATTGATTTCTTTTGATACATTAGACATGTTCCAAGAATCCATAATAGTGTAAAGCAGGTTAATCCTCCTTATTTTTCAACTCTCCTCTTTATTTTATTTTTTATTTTTATTTTTTTTATTTTTTTTATTTTTTTGGGTGCTGGGGATTGAACACAGGGTCTTGTGAATGCTAGGCAAGTGCTCTACCACTTGAGCTAAATTCCCAAGCCTCAACTCTCCTCTTTAAACACAATGTTTTTGAGGGAGTTATCCATTCATATTCTTCAGTCCATTCCAGTATGGTTTCTAACATTACCACTCAACCAAACTGCTTTTCAGTGACTTTTATAGCAGTAAATTCACTGTGCTGCTTTATTTAAAGAAAGAAAACGTAAACGCAAAGATTGAGTATGCAGAGTGCAATGGTACGTGCCTGTAATCCGATCTGCTGAGGAGGCAGAGAGAAGAGGATTGCAAGTTTGAGTATAGTTTGTGCAACTTAGTGAGACTCTGTTTTAAAATAAAAAAGGATCTGGAATGTAGCTCAGTGGTAAAGTGATCTTGGGTTCCATTCCCCTACAGCACACCCCCAAATTAAGTAATGAAATATTTGAAACATACTAAAAATATCCAGAATATCAAATACTATTCAAATTCATAGTTGTAAACATTTTATCATATCTATCTCCCATATTCTTACTACCATTTATTATTGTCAGACTTAATTTTTGACAACCTAGTTGGTCTGAAGTAACATTGTGTGAGTGTACACATGCCCCATAGTTCTGAGAGATTAAATATCTTCAAAATTGGGGCACTGGAGTTACTCTCTCCAGAAATGCCTCTATCCTTAGCCTATTTTCCTGTAAGACTGTTTTTCTTATTGATTTATAAGATTTGAAAGGCTACTTTACACATTCTAGATGTTATTCTTTCATCAGTTATTTACAGTGTAATAATCTTGCAGAAAGAGCATCTAATTTCATATTTTTAAATTAATATCTTAAAATGTTTTATCTTAAGAACTATTGCTGTACATCACGAATATAGTCTTTTGTATTTTCTTCTAAAACTTACAAAATTTCACATTTTGCATTTAAAAGCCGTCTAAAATTTCTACGAAATAACATGATAATTTAAAAAAATCTGTCTTTCTTTACTTTAGGTACTAGTAAGTCCTGATACATGTGTGGGGATGTTATTGGACTCTATTACTTTTCACTGATGACATCATTTTAATTCCTATAGCTTTTATACAGACTTCCATCTGGTAGGATAAATCCCAAATCAATCTTTCTTTTTCCTCCTAAGGTGTCTTGACTATTCTTGGCAATTCACTCTTTTCTGTGAATGTTTTTAATAGGCTTGTTGAATTATTTATTGAAAAATGGAAACTTCTCCAGACTTAGGTTATATACTTCAAATAAAACTAATTTACATTTGTTTTGTTTTGTTTTGAGACAGGGTCTTGCTATGTAGTTCAAGCTGCCCTTCAACTCACTAGGTAGCCCAAGCTGTAAAACTAATTCCTGAAAAGCAAATACACACACACACACACACACACACACACACACACAAGGTATCAGAAAAACTTTTCTGGTAATGGATAGGTGATAAAATATATATATATAGTAATGTCTGAACCACATAGAAAATGCTCAGGGTTTGTTGTTGTTATTGGTATTTTGTTTTGTTTTAACCAATTTACCTTTTGAGTTTTTATGATTAAGAAAAACTTGCAAAGTAGCTTATTAGTTTGGTCATCTATGGTTCATGATTTAGTTTGTATGGCAAGCAATGGTGTTTTCAAATCTAGAAATAACAATCTGCCTATGCATTTTCTATCCTACTCTGCTCAGAGATTAATACCTATTCTTTCTTTTCTCTCCTGAGTCATTTTATCATATTTATTTTATAGTGTATTTAAGAATATTCTACTATCTCAAATTCTCTGGATACTAACTATTCTGTTTCAAACATCATGTCACTTTCTCATAATCATTACTTCTGAATATTATTAATTCTACCTCTAACATATCAAGTATTTTAATCTGTGCAGTTCTTTTCTTTACTGCCACTGCTCTAGTCTACCACCTTTCATTTTACTGCAACAATCTTACCTTGCTTTTCTAAAATTAGTTGTGTTATAAACTTATCACCACTAACATGGTCCTTACCATCACCACCAAATCCACTCTGCTTATTGAGGCAGATGACAAATTATGGATTCTAATTATGTTACAGTCAACAACAGTTTTCCACTTAGGATAAAAAGAAAAACTCTAAAATTAACATTGCTTATAAAGCCATGAATCATCTATTCCTTGCGTATCTTAGCAGCTTCATTTAGGCCTAGTGGTGGCGATCCTACAGTACATGTGCCATACTGGGCTGTTTGTATCACTGAAAGTTCTAAAAGGCTTGCCATCACTGACTAGGTTATTCTCAATCACTGTATGTCTTATCGGTCAATTCACACTCGTCTTCTTTGATTTGAAAATGTACCAGGGTACTAGTGTAACTAACCTGCCCCAGTTAGCATGGCACGTCTCTCCTTTTAGCACTAAGATTGTCACATTTTGGCCAAATTCCTTTAGTCCCAAGCAAACCAGATTAAATTGTTGAACAGAAGAAAGAAAATGGATGAATTCTATAGCCTTGTTATATGTTCTCTTTATTACTTTACCCTTTTGTTTCATTGTACATATCCCAATTATTATTCCTCATTATACAAATAACCATCTCCTATTTGCTTTACCCACCAGAATATAAGTTCCACAAAGGCAGCTAACAGTGGTTTCATACCGTAGGTGCCCAGTAAGTATTTTAAGTAAATCAAAGAAGTTTATTTTATTTTATACTTTTGTTGCAAATATGAATAACATTGTATTTCACAGTAAACAACTGTAGGTACATACAAAAACTATTAAATTATATACACATATTTTTATATTTTTAAGAATACTAGCAATTATATTGATACTGGCATTATACATTTAAAGAGTTATAAACTCTCAAGATTTGAAAAAAATTCTTAAGAAATCATCTACTTCACTTCCCCTCACTTTTATAGAAGAGAAAAATCAAGGTCCAGATAGGTTAAGTGACTTGTTCAAAGTGACACAGCTAATTAGGAGCAGAACCAGTACAGGAACCAAAACCTTATCACTCTCAGAATAGTAATCTTTCTAATCTCATTAGAGATGACCGTAGATCCCGAGGCTACCACAGAGTTGTAAGGTACTGATACAGATACTTGTCTGGCTAATGTAGTGTGTCTAAGGAAAGTCATTTTAAATCTTTTCATGAGCTTTACTACTCTCAACTAAATCTGTATAATCTAAGCCACGAGTATCATTACTTCAAATCTTTTATGAAATAAAAGTCATGAATCCTAAGATTTTAGAGTTGGAAAATTACTTCTATGGATCTCATTGCCATTAGATTAACTCATTTGCATAGATTACTCAACCTGGATCTATATGACAACTCAGGGCACTATCCACATATTTTGAAATATAAATCATAGGCAAAAGTAGAATTCAAAATTTTAGTTATAAATTGTCACCCACTAAAGTAAAGAAAATTATTTGCTTATCTCCACAAACTGTCATTGTCTACTTGTTTTTTTTTTTTTTGTGGTGCCAGGGATTGAACTCAGTGTCATTGTCTACTTGTGTATTACCCTCTGATCCTATGACCATATTGGAGAGCCAGAGCATCAGCTTTCCATCTATTAAAAAGATTCAGGGTTGGGGATTTAGCTCAAGTGGTAGAGCATTTGCCTTGCAAGTGCAAGTCCCTGAGTTCGAGTCCCAGCACCAAAAAAAAAGAGAAGATTCCCAGGGTCATTGCCATATGATTATCAATGAGATCCTTGCATCTCACATTATGTTCATGAAAAATCTTTTAAAAGTCCACATATGAAATATTTCATTCCTATATTTATGCTGTTTATAATTACTCTCTAATAATTACTAAAATTTTAGAGAAATATAGTAGACACAATTCAAACGTATTTGTACCACTCAATAAAATGTGATCAAACTGCTGAGTGTGGTGGCGCATGCCTATAACCCTGGCTATTTGGGAGGTTGAGGCAGGAGGACTATAGGCTCAAGGCCAGCAATTCAGGAAGATCTTGTTTCAAAATGAAAATAAAAAGGGGTGCTAGAGCTGGAACTCAGTGGTTGTGTACCCCTGGATTTGATCCCTAGTACCAACCCCAAAGTAACCAAAGCTAATCCCACTGAGCACTTAATGGTAGACTTCCAGGTGATTTTTAAATTTTGTGTTGAATATTTTTCAAGGTAAGCCTTATTTTCATTTGCCATTTTAAAAATGCTAAGGCAGAGCTGGGCATGGTGGTGGTAAACCAGTAGCCTGAACACTTAGGAGGCTGAGGCAGGAGGATCACCATGAGCTTGAGGCGAGTCTGGGCTACATAATGAGTTTAAAGGCAGCCTGAATTTCATAGCAAGACCCTGTCTCAAAACAAGCAAACAAATAAACAAATGTTAGGGCAGAAATTCTATTTGATATCTAAAATGCTTACTTTTCCTTTCAACTTTTAATACTAGAAATAGAGTTTTAAATGTCAAAAATCTTAAACCCACTTTTCATTGGGACCCACTTTTCATTGGGGTCTCCTTAAAATGTCACTTGATTAAAAACTTAAGGTTGTTTTGAAGATGAGGTAAACCATATTTTGAATCCATCTAGGTAAATCACTTGCATAGAATTAATTACAATAAACTGGTTGGCACAAACAGGACTTAAAACTGAATGGAGGCTTTGAAAAAGTGTCACTTTGTACTTTATTTAATCTCAAATGTTTAATCATATGAACATATTAATCTTGGTCACTTCTCTAGTAAGCCGCTTTTCCCAAACTTTAAAGGCGGTATACCAAGACTTTTCTAGGACTATAGAAAATAGTATTAAATGATACAGAAATGTCTGCTCTACTGCTATAAAATTTGGGACCTATTTGTTTATGTGGTCTTGTGTCCTAAGGTGGACATGCAATAATTCTGGAGAAAAATTCCAGGCTTTGCTTAGAAGTGTCAATTCTTGACCTACCTTCAAGGTCAAGGACCTACTTTAGGGAAAAGGCTAGCTATCGTATTCAGGAGGAAGTACTCAATAGAGTCCTCAGTTTCTACAAAAGAATGCCAACCTGCCACCATTTACTTCATCTCTGAAACCAAAAAAAATCATTCTGAATCAACCACATAGTGTACTTGTATTTCAGGCCATTTTAAGCAGAGAATGCTAAAATGACTCTTAGTTTTGTTACCAAAAGAGACTTTCTAGGAGAAAGTTCACATAAAAAGACTTACTGAAAAAAAATAAGCATTCTGGTTCTTCAGATTATTCAGCTTTTAATTAGATTCTGGCAGATCCACTGTGGTGCTATCTACTTGGACCATATTTTCAGAACAGACTAGATTTGACTATACTGCTTTTATTGGCCATATCTTGGCTTCTATTGAAGAACATTAAAAGTAAAAGATCCATGAAACATGTCATTTACATCTTGCATTTATGATGTTTAGCATATATATACTATATCACATAGGGCTGATGGTGGTGGTGATGATGGCAGAGGTGGAGGCGATGACGGCGGAGGTGGTGGTGGCAGCGAGGATGATGATGATAATGATAAAAAGATAGTAATAACCACAAAAGATATCCGGTTTTTACAAAGCTTCTTTTTATAAGAAATCCTATATAAAGGCCCATGTGAGAATTTTCTTTCAGGAAAAGCCCCTGGGTGAAACTTGTGTGAAACTCCTAGACAACCTGCTTTTGTCTTCAATTGTCAAGAAACCCAAAACAACAGCAACAACTCTACAGGCTCTTCTGATGTGTGAATATTTACCTATTTTTCTTCTCCTCTTGAATGACTAGTATCTATTTTCCCTCTTTAATATAAATATTCAAACTATAATTTTATGTTTTTCTATTGAATCCTTCAATTTCTACCGAATCCTTCAAATAATTTTAGAAAAATATTATTAATCTGTATAAACTAAAAAAAGGGATAGTAATAATCTCGCTATAAGTATGACAGTATGATCAAACAAGTTAAAAATATTTAAGATATCCAATACCAAGGACACAGTGTACACTCAACTAATTCACAGTTCCCTTATCCAAGCATTCTTTCAGATACACTATAAATTTTACAAATGATCTCTCATTTATGTACTTCTCACCTTTTTTTTTCACAGTAAAAGTTGTTTTGCAGGAAATTGTAATAGTTTTTCTTATTGACTGTATTATCCCCTAAGGGAAATTTCAGGATGATTTTTTTCCATAGAGGTAGGTAACTTCTTATTTCTACATAAAAGCTACAGGGGATGGTAGACATGAAAACATGAAAAGGACCTTTCAAAATTTTAGCTATCATCCTGAATTATCTCTAGGATAAAAATAATATATAACCAAGATCTCAAACAATGGCTCACAACTGAAAGAATGAACAATGATACTGTTTTGTATCTTAAGTATACTGTGTATCTTGAAACTCTGGGGAATGGGAAGAGGGAAGTGAGTGGGGAAGAGCTAAGTTCAATCATTCAAAAATATTTATTGACTGTAATCAAATAACTCATATCCAGTATTTACCAAGAGGTCCTTCAAATCAATAAGGAAAAATAGATCACAATAAGAAAATAGACCACACGCTCTTAAATTCTTTGTAAAATAAGAAATTCAAATAGCTAATAACCTTGAAAAGCTGCCAGCTTTTTTGGTAATCAAAGAAATGCAGATTAAAAGTGAAGTAATTCAAGATAAAATTTTAAAAATCTGACAATATTAAGCATTGGTGAGGAGGTAGAGCAATGAGAACTGTTCCATACTACTCGTAGGAGAATAAATTGCTATATTACTTTTGCAAGTTTATAGCTTGTTTATATTAGCTCCAAACCTAAGATGACCCAAAAGTCCATCAGCAACAGAAAGGCTTAAAAAAGTACAATACGTTCATTCAATGAGTTATTATATCACACAGAATGAATGTACTACAGCTACATGGAAATAAATGGCTCTTTTAAGAGCATCGAGAAAAAGAAGAGCCAAAAGAATACATACTGTATGATTCTAGTTCAAAACAGTTCAAAACTATAATGATTAGCAATAGATACTTAGTAAACTACAAAGACAAATGGAAGTAATCAAAGCAATAGAGGAAAAGGGCTAATTACAAAGAAAGGAGAATTAGGGTTTCTGACATGCTAGCAGAAAGCTGTCCCTTAATCTAGGCAGGGTACCCAAGTGCATGCTTCATATAATTTGGTGAGTTTTTTTTACCTACTTTGTGTGGATTACAGCTCTCTTCCCTAAGGTCAGGCATAAAAAACTCTAAAGGGAATTTAAAATATCACATAACTAAAATTATAAGACAGCTGAACAATTTTTATAAAGACAGATACTTACCAAGGATTTTCTGTGTGCTACAAACTATGCTAGTTTATTAAGGACATAGTATATAAAAGAGATTCAATCAGATCTTAATAAAAGACAGAAAGGTCAAACGATCATGAAAATCATCAAATTAAAAAACTGCTATGATTTCTGTAAAGGAAATGTTCACAATGTTTTCAGAAAAGCTGCTAATATCTAACGTTAGGTGTCAAGAAAACTTACTGAGATACAAAATTTTAATCTGAAACCTTCAGAACAAGTTTAAATTAACCTGGGAGATAGGGAAGAGGCAAGGTGTTTCAGGGAGTTAGAAAAATATATATGAACCACAGAAGTAAAAGCAGGCCAATATGGTTAGACTAGTAAGAAGTGGTGTAAAAGGAGGCTAGAGTAGACATGTGAAAATCATGTAAGAATTTGTGCTAGAGTTCTGAATTTATACTAGATACAAATGGAAGACACTGAAGGATTTTGTGCAGAGGATTTATAGGATTCAATTTACAGTTTAAGAAAAATGTTCTGTAAGGACTAGATTATAAGGAACAAGATTGTGAAGGGTTGAATTAGAGAGCTGTATCAAAAAATGATGACTTACCTGAGGGAAAAGCAGTGACAATGAGGTTAATGGAAAGATTAAAACATATTTTAGAAAGCAAAATCTACAGTGCATGGTGATGAAATGAATGAGGCAGTCGAGGAACTTACTGTAACAGTCAGCTTTCCATTCCTGGGACAAAATACTTGACACCTAAATTTTATTTTTTAATAAATTCAAATTTATTGGACTATTAAAATTTATCCAAAATTACACAAACTTACAGGCCATTACACAAGCTTATAGACTACACTGCATTGTGCCTTTTGCTTATGACAGCGAGCAATGTACACAACCACATAGATGCAGCATTAAGTCACAACTATAGAAAGTTACTGTAGTATCTAGTATGTGCCACTGTTTTAAATTTGGGTTATTAGGTTATTGCTTTTAAGGTATCATTATTCCTCTGGATTCCCATTCCCCTCCCACTTTGCCCTCTTCTTGTTCCCTTGAATCCTTTGGCTATTAGCTTATATCTAACCCTTGCTTTTTTGTATCCATTGTTTAGCCTTTTCTTTTGTTTGTATTTTGCTTCATTGAAATGAGGGACACCATCCGGTATTCAAGCTTGCGAGTCTGGTTTATTTCATAAGACACCCACAATTTAAAGGAGAGGGGCACACTGGGGATGTAACTCAGGCTCTTAGGCAAGTGTTCTACCACTGAGCTAAATCCTCAACCCCCAGGAAGATTTACTTTGGCTCACAGTTTCAGAGGTTTCGGTCCATAGTTGGCTGAAGTAGCGATATCATGGTGGAAAAGCATGGCAGGGGAGAGCTGCTCAATTCACTGAATCTGGGAAACAAATAGCAGGGAAAAGCCAGAAAGGAAAAGGTCAAGGACCAGATACAATACCCCCTGTCATGCTATGTGGCATACCCAGACACACCCAGGAGTGCCTTGTGGAAAATCAAAATTAATCAAAATAGCCAATTTCCTATTTTGAGCAACTAGAAAGATGTAATAGAAAAACATTAAAAGAGGAGTCTGCTGAGAATGGGGACAGGAAAATAAATGAATTCAGGAAACCCTGTCTGTTAAGTAGAGCTGACTATGTGAGTCTGAAATTCAGAGGTGAGATATGGGTTGGCATTCAGGAGTTTGTGCCCACCGATAGTATCTGATATCCTGACAACGGGTAAGATTATTTAAGATGAAACTACAGAGAGGAAAAATAAAATAAGCATATGACCATGTCATAGGGAGTGCTCAAGATTTAAGTAGAAAATAAGACTGAGAAAGAGCTTGTACTAAGGAAATAAGACTGAACAATAGTGATTTGTGCCATGGAGAACAAGTAATTATCTGGTCAGTGAGTTTGGTTTCAAAATTATAGTACAAGTGTGAAAAATGTTCTTTATAAGCATAATGAGCAATTCTGAAAATACTGACAACTGAATTTTAAAATATGGATTATATTAAATTTGTATCTGTATGTAAAAGTCAAACAATATTCCAAATAGAATTTATTTGCTCTCAACCCTGTTCATTGTCCTATGCCTCCTCTACCTTGTTTAATGATATAGTTTAGCTACATGGCTTTACCTCCTATGCATTTACTTTTTACAACCTACATATTAGCAAAATCATAAACAAGTTTTTCATTTGCCCTTTTATTTTTATTACTGTGGTTCTAGTTTCTGCTTCATAATCTCATTCACAGGACAACTCATCATTAACCTGGCTCCCAAGTTACCTTTTTAAAACACAACACACATCACATTACTCTCTTTATAGATACAGACAATAGCTCTCAAGAGCTATAAGCTTTAATAAGTACCTACCATGTGGCAGTCATTCTGCCAAGATAGACTGTATGTTATTTAACAATCATGCAAAATTCCTGTCCTATGGAGCTTACTTTCTAGTAGGAAAGCCTGATGCTAAACCATTATTCAGGTTTAAAATACAATGTTATGAAATTATGAGTGCCATGAAGAAAAATAAAGCAAAAAATTAAAGAAAATAAACAGATACACAATCAAACAAACAAAAAAATCAAACTACCTCTATCTTTGACTGTTCCTTTAACAAATTTCATGTATACCTTCATTCGTGATTCAGTCTTCTTTCTGCTTTATATTTTAGTATTTTACAAGTCTTCCTTTATATGTGTTCTTCCGGCCTATAAACTCCAGGAGGCAGGGACTATGACTCTCTATAGCTCTCTAACTTTTCTCATCTTGTGTACACTGAATTCAAATACAGCATTTTTTCACTAGGTCATCAGTGTTCTTAGAAGAAGCTATGAAATCCCAATTCACTCTACCTGATTGCTGGAGATAATTAAAATGTAAATGAAATATCCAATTTGCTAATTTCTTTCTGCTATGGATATTTGCCTCTGCTTATTCCTCAGTTATGACATATAGCCTTAGTAATATTCATAAATTTATGTTTATCAAGATGGTAAAATATTAGACTATGACTGCACTACTACTTCTTTTCTTGGCACAGTAGTGTGTCACCTTTATTGGAAGCTCAATGTGCCATGTTTACAATATTTAGCAAAGTGATGAACTGTGCTTGTTTTCTCTTTGATTTGTAATCACAACTGTTGTATTCTACATGCCTTTGATAACTAAAACTTCCTAAAACTGACAGCTAAATAAATAAATTATGAAGTTGAGAAAACAAGTTTAAGATTGGCACAATTAACCAGCTGATCAAATATCTAAAGTCAGTCTCAGCATGGGGAAGATGGGCTGGTATAATGTTATTTAGAGAAAACTCCTCGGGATACTGTGTATCCCTTCCTGAACAATACCAGTCTCTCTATCACAATCTCTTTATTTCACAGGTAAGAAATCTGAGACTCAGAAAGATTATCTAACTCATAAAAATCACATAAGCAAGGAAAGGCAAAGAGAAGATTAGAATTCAGGACTGCTGCCTCTTATCCTGTCAAGAGTTTTTTTTTGACTAACACTTGAGTTTTTGCATTTTACAAATTGAGCCGCCACAAAATCCATCACCTGTAGCAAGTAAGACTGGAAGAGGGTATATTAAGAAAACTAAAAGTCAATTACTTCAGGATCTCCTAAAATCTAAAATATGCAAATGTATATTGAGATTCCCTAAAAGAGGTGTGCAGTATTTTCAGATATATTTGGTGAAAATGTTTTGTCCCTGTTTTCAAAACTTTTATCAATGAAGCAACATAGAAAATGGTTTGGAAAATGTAAATCTGCCTCCTATATTTTCATCTTATTTTGAGCTCATTAAATTAATAAGAAGTGCAGGATATATAGTTCATATATTGTACACTATGAAGAAACTTCAAATTGATTTTTCATATCTACAAAGTAATGTAAGTTCTGAGGCAATTTTTAATTTCTAGTTAAAGGATGGCTCTGTGAGTTTCTTACTCAAATGTGATTTTTTGATCACTCTGGATTATTGACCATTGCATATATGTTTCTAAACATACAAAAGTAAATTGTACGTATTTAAATTAGTTATAAAATAAAGCAAATTGATGTAGTGAATTCCTAAAGACACCCACATTCCTAAATTAATCATGTTTTATCCCTATTTCATGATAAAGGCATGTGGAATCTGCATTTCTGGAAAATATGTTCAGATTTTAATTCTTTGACAACAGGAATATTTGATTTCAATTGCCTTAAAACAAACTGTAAAAATCAATAACAAAGAGGACAAAGTAGTTTTGAGTCTATGATAAAAATAGGTACTAAAATGCTACTGGTTATACAGGATCTGCTGTGAATAGGTCAGCTCAAGGTCCCAGGTAAACATCATGTTTGTGTCCTGAAGCCTTGTTTTCTGTACGCCTTATACTCTCACTAGGGTCCCCCTACTAGGTCTAAACATCGGGCCACTGCACCCTATCGATCTTCTTTAAATCTCCAGAATAATAAATTTCAAGGCAACACAGCAGAAGCCGACTAAAGCCCTTTAATTACATCACTGCTGAAAGGAAATCATTGATCAATGGCATTATGGGAAAATAAACTGCCCCCCAAACCAGATCAAAGTCAATAAAATAGCTGACTAGCTGCCCCATTTGGGACTTCTGCTAGATTAGTGCTCGTGGACAAGCGAAAGAGAGGATTCTAATGCATGCTGCTTACTATCTTTTTGAAGCTCTCCCTGGCAGGTGTCATGCTCTGAGCATGGTTTTTGATTACTCTAATTAAATAAAATATTATCAACAGATCTTTATATTGATCCTCCCAACCCCCCATTCTAAATGAAAAATTAAAAGCCTAAGGAGAGGGGCTTCACAGGGTAACAGGTTATTTTAATGATTTTAGTCCTTTATCAATTTACTTAATGTTGTATTATTCTAATATTTACCAATATCAAGGTACCTATTACCTTAGGAATTTTAAATCATATGCAGGATGAATAATTTTAAAACTTGATCTTCCTTAGGTTACATAAATTCTTTTCTTACATGAAATTACATTCATTCAGTAAAGTCTCAAAAGCAATTTTTCCTTTTTAAATATTGCAAATTGCACTGTAAAGACTCACTATTCTTTAATGATAGTATTAAGTACACTGCCCAATACTGAGAAATGCAATACGGCAAATAATTCTTTTTTCTGAAGTAAATTGTTCCGAAAAATGTGAAAACAGTTTAAGAAAATATTTTTATAACAGCCTATCAGGATCTGTTCATTGTTTTCTAATAGGCATGATAATTTAAATACCTGAAACCTTTTTAATTCTAAAGTCCATTACAGAATGTACTCTTCTAAATTGATTAGAAACAATAAGCTACAAATAGATTTGAAAGCCTCATATTTCTCTTCAAAAAAAGAGAAAGTACAAATTTATAATATGAAATATTTATATGCTTATTTACAATTAAATTGTATGTAAAATCTCAGAATTCGATTACTAATAAAATGTAATATTATCCTTGAAGTAAATTTGAGGATTTTGAGAATATCCAAATTTAAGAAGATGGAAAATAAAATCTAAGTATCAGACACAATATCTCATTTATGGGTATTACTTTAGCTGTCTGACCAGCAAAAGCTAATGGCCATGCCTTCTTCTCATTCTACATTTCTTCTTATTCGTCCCCTATTCCCTCAGGTGGATCTCATTGCTAATGCCCAAATGGTATCAACCTGTTGTTTAGCACGTCTATGAAAAGGCTAGCCTGCTGGCTAATTTACCAAGGGATTAAAGCCCTGAAACCACTTCAATCTGCTACTTTGTTTCTATGTAAAAGCCTTACCCATGGTTCCCTCATGTTAAAATTGAAATCTCTTTAAGAAAGAAAAATTCAATGTAAGAACTGTTTAATAGAGAAACTGCACGCCAAAAAAATTTCTGCACCTTGAATAACGCCCTGAAATTGCATTCTATTAGTTTTCGAATCATTTTGTTTACCACTTCATAAAAATTAACAGAATTAACAAGGCACCAATAATGCTATTGGGGATGGGGGAGGAGATTAATGTAAAGCTATATGTTCAGAGTTCATCACAGCATCACAACATTTAATTAAAATTCAAATTTGTATGCATTTTATTAAATGAAAAAACACAACTTAATTAATTTACACTGGAAAAATTGAGACTCCAAAAAACAGATATGGAACTTTCCAAGTTCCTAATTTAATAATAATAATGATGACCCATAGACTCAGTATTATCATAAAAATGGATAGAAACATACATAGCAATTGATTTTTTTTACACACAAAAGTATATGCTGAACTTTTTTTTTAATCAGAGTAAAGTATAATAATAATCATCATAGTGATATTTTCCCTTGATGACTTTACTTGGTGAAAATCATTACAAGATTTAACACAAAATTTGTGCTGAGTGACCATTGAAAAATTGACCAAAAAACCCCCACAATATTCTGAAGATACGTATTCATTACCAGATTTGAGTAAGAACAAATTTAACTAAGTGAATGCATTGAACCTATGTGCCTTATTGAATAGCAAATGACTAAAATACAAGTGTATATTCATTACATCCTATCATTCAGTAAGTCTGCTTCACCAATAACTTCAGGATTATCAGAATTAAAGCAAAACTGTATATTAAACAAGACAGGTTTCTACTTTAGAGCAATCTCAATTTTCTACTTAAAATTCTTCCCAAGCAAGTTAAAAACAACTTTCAGTACATGTACTAGACAAGCTCTTACTTCACAATATTTCATGGATGTTTATTCATTAAAACCCAAAGAAAGTAGAAAAAAAAAAAAGCATAAGGATAAAACAGTTGACCCCCGCCAAGGAGCGAAATTATGAAGTATTTCACAGTTTGTAGCAGTGACCTGGAATGTCATTCAGAGGAAAAGACAAATATTATTACTTCTCTCGTCATTTCTTTACCATCATAACTAGTGTCCTTTGTACCTTGTGGTGCCAACAGCACAGATTTGCTGGAATGAAAAACAATGCCAGCACTGAATGTGTCAGTGCCAAAGGCTTAAGAGAAAATGAATGTGCTCTAAGTTAGGATCTGTGTGATATTCAAATTCAAAGTACTCCACATAAGGACAGGACAGTCAAGGTCCCATTTCAATCACAATTTTATTACAGCAACAAATATGAAACTCTGACTGTCAATAAAAATACCGAATTTGATGTTATTCTGTGCAAAATTCGTGGCCTTGAAAGACACTCTGCAAGCTGTCACCCCCAAGGACCATAACAGATTTGTCTTTAAAGAAAAATATTTACAGTTTGAATTACCAAATGTATTTTATGTATGTATGTTTTCACATTTTAAATCAAGAAACAGAAATTATTTTTCTTAGTTGACATTTATTGACAAAATTCACATTAAGGAGAATTTTGAGAAGCTCCTGAATCAAAGTTTACAATAATGCAATACATTTCAGGTATTTCTTTCCTACCAAACTAACGTGAAATTTCTTTCTTACACTTTTTTTTAGCATAGATTGCTATGCTGAATTTGATAAGATCTGAATTTAAAAATCATTAAACAAAAGTTTTGTTAAATTGTTCATGAAATAGAAACATGGACTAATAATCAATGCTAGTAGAAAACTATTTTCATTCTTTAAGCAATGAGAAATGATTTATCAATTTTAATTCATTTCAAATAAGTTGAGAAAGATACTAACTATAAAAATAGGGTGGTTTTCCACCTTTATCTCTCTATTTGGATGGATTTCCTAAAAACAGAATCTATTAGGCATAAATTTGCTGAATTTTGCTTCTGATTAAAATCAAGTTAAGCTTGAGGTTAACAGACATATTACTGACCACATCCTCTTTACCCTCACAAAAGACAAAAGTAATCCATCCAAAAAACTTTTTTTAATTCAGAGAAAAATCCAAAAGTAAGCTATATACAATGAAGAATAATTTCTACCAAGCCCCGTAATTCACCAAAACCAGGCTTCTCCTGTGTCTCTTAAAAAGGAAGAAGGCACTGGGTGCAAAGCTTCAACCAACTATTATTACACGCTTTTCCAGTCCATTAAAAGAAGGTAATTTAATCAGTTTATAGTTTCTCAGGAAAATCTCATTCAGAGAAATTTTATTGCCAGCTATCTAAATAGTAAATACCTATTATCCTCTCAAAATGAGTTTTTGTTTGCCAAGGGCAAACCCATTGAGGTTATTGTGGAACTCTGTCATAGAAACAAGAAGTTAAAAAGGTTATAAAGATACCATTAATGTCATGGGACTGTCTTGTCAGGACTCAAAAACACTTAGTAATTGAGAGTTTTATTCAAAGTGTATTAGCACCCATATAAACAGTACAGTTAATATGATGCTTTAGGCTTTATTTTTTACAGCCCAGAAAAAAAAATAACCTACAAACAGGTGAAAACTAAATGCATCTGCTGGAGAGCACAACTCATTTTTATCATCTGGTTCTAGCTTCAGTCTTTGAAGAAAATGTCAGTAACATACATACAGCTTAAAGGCAAATCTAGTTCTAACCAATAAGAACAACTGAGAAAAATATAAGTGATAACTAATTTGTCCTGACAGCGTGTATGTTTGACAGAAGTATAAGGGTAAGCAAAGGGCAAATGTTCTTTCTTTGATTCATAGAGCCTAATTTAAAGAGAAACTGCTACAACATAACTTATATTAGTGTTCATTAATATACAAAACAATGAATGATTACTTTGAAACAATGAACAATAAGAAGCATTTGTCGTATTACTTTTTAATTCGCAAATGACAGAAATAAAATAATCTTTCTTGTTAATTTTCTAATTTTGGAGCTACTGGACTAATAACATAGAATATATTCTACTAAAGATTGCTTTTTAATTTAGGAAATACATAATAAGCTCTTAAAAGTTATTCACTTGTCAGCTCTAACAATAAATCTGTAATAATAAATCTCTAACTTAAAATCTGTAAAGATACACTTGCCTTAAAGTTTTGAGCATTAATGATATTGTGTTGGCATTTTCTTTCTGCAGATGACTGTCAGTATATGGATATAAACAGTATATAAAAAGTAGCTAGTGAGGGCTTGGTTCACCTAAAATGTCTGGTTTTTAATATGTCAAATAAAAGCAAAGTAACAGAGAAAAAACCCCAACTTTCTGTGTTAGTGAGACATTTTCTCATGTGGGACGAAACTACATGGTTAAAACTCTAAGGGCAGCAAATGTCAACTGAATGATGAAACCACTGGAATAATTAAACTCTAGCTACCATTACTCAAGGCAGATTCTACTAACACAAACAAGCCTGCCTAGATAATTCCTTCTGCCTTCAAAGTTCAGCTCTGGTATCACATTTTCCATTCATTCTCCTATGACCAGCCCCATTATTCCTTTTCCTTTATACCTTGTGCAGAGTATGAATGGTCCATTTCCATATACTGAGCACTTATCATGTTATCTACGCATACAGTCATGGCTCAGAAAATGTCCATTAAATTGACATTAAACCATGGCCTTATTTTAACTGAAACTGAAGATAAACCTGTTTCCATAAACTGGCCAAAGATCTTATCACATAGGTTTCAGTAGGTCAACAGGCTTCTGTTTATTACATAGGAATATTAAGAATATTCACAAACATCTTACTTAAAACTTTCTTTATTTGAAGGAAGACCTAGTGATGCAGAAATGATGACTCTGGAATCTACAAACTTTGTTAAGATTATTAAGTCCCAGTAATTTTGCTAATAGGAAGGATAGTTATATAAGCTGATCTTAAATTGACTATACCAATTATCGACACATTTAGGAAGTAGAAGAGAATATTCAGAATATGGCAATATTTTAGTCACTTTTCTTTTTAGTTCTCGTCCAATCCATTTTTAACCCAGACATTTTTCTATTCTAATCCATTAGTAAACAAATAAATGAGTGAACAAATACAGAAATAAATGGTAAAGGGGCTTGTTTCCTAGTGACAGTCCTGAGATTGAAGGAAGGCAATGGGTAGAAACAGGCAAAGGGTTAATGATACTCTGGAAATTCAATGAGAGAAGGAAAATGACAGAGTGCTGATCAGTAGCAAAAGTCAGCCTTTAGAGATACAGGATCCAGATCCTAGAAAATAACAACTTGGCGAGGAAAAAAAGAAAAGCAGATTGCTGGGAATTGGGAAAGAAATGATAGGAAAAATTAGAAAATAGGGAGAAGCTAGAAAGATGATCCACAAGGCATAGAAAAGAATAAAACAATTTGGACTCTTTCTCTAGTTGGAGGCTCATAGCTCAGGGGGATGGGAACCTGGCTCCCCAGAAGTGAGTAAGAGCACAGTGGGCTAGGAGATCTGGGGAGAATGGGCTGCAAAGCCCACAGCTGTTGTAAAATGCAAAAAAAGTTCAGAGCTTTCTTCTGAGGGGCCTCCTTCCACAGGGCAGAGAACAGCTGGACAGGGATTCAACTGTGGATGTCTGCGGTATCACCAGAGAGTGCTTAATCAGATGCCATTTCAGGAAGGGTTAGAATATTTAAATCTGAGACTCAGAACAACTATAAAACAACTTCACTTCAGAACTTCTGGTGTTACCCTCCCATGGTGACAAGGTGAGACAGCCATGGGAGAGAGTTGTGGACAAAAAGTGGGCTACAAAGGGATTCCTTAAGAAATTTAAGCTCAGGCGGGGAAGAACATAGGCCACACGCCCTGACAGTTAGAAGCCAGGCCCAGCTTGAGCTGTTCTCAGAAACAGCTGGGTCTGAAAGTACCTGCCAGCATTAAATACTTGAACCCTTGCCTTGGTGCCTACCTCCCTCACAGATCTGAGGTCTGACTGCTTTCCCTATCTACCAACGTGAGCAAAGACATGTCTCAGCAAGGACACTGCCACAGCCTGGAGTAAACAGAGGGGGTCTCTGGAATAGGCGGTGCATTTCACAAATGCATAAATTGTAAAGAGAAAACAATGACTAGGCAGAGAAAGGTCATGACTTGCTGGAATACAGTACTGTGGATCCTGGAAGAAAATCACTCATTCAAAAGTACAGAGAAAAAAAAGTTTTCTGTTTTTGGACTCGTTTTCTTTTTCCTACTCTTTTTTTTTTTTTTCCCTCATTTTCCTTTTTAAGTTTTTGTATTTTTATTCTCTGTATTTTTTCTCCCCTTTTAAATTTTACCTCCTATTTCTTGTTTGTTTTTTCTGTTACATTTATCTAATTCTATAAATCTTCTTCTACTCCTTAATAGGATATTTTGACTCACAATTCTCTCCTCATCTCCCATTGTTAAATTTTTCAAAAAATTTTCCTGCATTCTCCTATTCCTAATCCACTATATCTTTAATATAACTAGTATGCTCTATTAACCTTAAGTTAGTAGTAACTCCATGTTACTACTATTGAATTCTCTTCTACCACTAGTGGAGGCATACTTGTTATATTTAGTAGATATATGCTGTATGTAAATATTTGGTTTGTCTTGGTGTTATACTTAATTATAGATTTCTAATGTTAAGGATGGTACATTAATAGTTCTTATGGTATGTCAATAACCCCTTTGTTTTGGACTATATTACTCCTGCTGATTTACTTGATATTGCCAGGGACAAACAGTTGTTGCTATTAATAGGTTTTATCTGTAAGCCAATACCCAGATTACCTTGGTGACATTATTGCAGTCCATTCCTGGAGAATGGGGTGCTGGGCCAATTACACTACATTCTCCCCTCCCAAATTAATGGGGGTGGACAGATCTTGGGACAGGGGCATAGGACTATAGCTAGTCATGCCCTGAGTACATCAGTAAAGAGTAGTCTAACTAAAGAGATCTCCATATTAGCAACAAAGTCTTTCCACTACGAGTGACTGCAAACCCAAACATGAAACAAAACAACAACAACAAAAAAATAGAAACATAAGGCAACAAAACATACCCAAAACTCCCAATTCCCCCGAAGCAGATCCAAGGAGCATTGAGGGAGAGGAAAGCAAAAGTCACACAGCCAAGTTATTTGAAAGAATAACAGAAAAAAAAAAAAAAGAATAGCAGAGATTAAAAACAAGATCAAGGGGGTTGGGGATTTAGCTCAAGTGGCAGAGCACTTGCCTAGCAAGCACAAGGTGCTGAGTTCGATCCCCTGCACCTCCCTCCCCAAAACCAGATCAATAAGGTCTTTGGCAGGCTCACAGAAGATATAACTAAATAGTTAAGAATGCAATAAGGAAAACAATCAGGGAGTTTACAGAAGACACCAATAAG
This sequence comes from Hystrix cristata, assembly GCA_004026905.1. Taxonomy (NCBI): domain Eukaryota; kingdom Metazoa; phylum Chordata; class Mammalia; order Rodentia; family Hystricidae; genus Hystrix; species Hystrix cristata. The sequence goes on along the minus strand of PVJO010016246.1, from coordinate 11,419 downwards.
AAGATAGCTGAGCTTAACAGAATAACACAAAACGTAAATTACCAGTTTAGCAAAGAAGCAGAGTCCATGAAAAGCTTCCAAACAAAAATCCAGGAAATTAAAAATTGTATTGAAAGTATGAGCAGCAGAAGTGACCAATGTGTGGACAGAATATGAAAATTACAGACAGGGGTGCTTTCAAAGATCAATTACTGAGAGACACATTACAAATAGAGAACATGAAAAATCGATCAAACAACTGCTAGATGACACAATGAATACTAATCTAGGATTAACTGGAATAAATGAAAAATCAAAAGACAGCACAAAAAGCGTAAAAAACATGTTTACAAAAATAATAGCAGAAAACTTTCCAAATACAGGGAAGGAATTAAACATACAGATAAGTAAGGCATATAAAACCCCAAATATCCAGGATCAAAAGCTAATCCGTCCACACTGCATCACAGTCAAAAACCCAGAAGTACAACACTGGGACAGAATCTTAAAAGCTGTGAGAGAAAAGCAACAAATCACCTATAAAGGTAAAACCATTAGAATCGCAGCAGATTTCTCAACACAACCTTAAAGGCCAGGAAAGCATGGAGCAAAGTGTTTGAAACCCTGAAAGATAACAACTTCCAACCCAGATTTATACATCCTGCAAAACTTTCTTTCAAATTTGATGGAGAAAAGAAAAATTTAAAAAAATGGAGGGAGAAATAAGGTATTTCTATAACAAAGAGCACCTCAAAAAATTCATGACAACCAAACTAGCACTACCAAAATTTCTCAAGGATATCCTAGTAAGAGACAATGAATCCCACAACACCCCTGCGCAATCTAATGGAATGAATATGCCAAGCAAGGTAAGCAGTTAAGCAGAAAATAGGAAAAAAAAGTGTGTGTGTGTGTGTGGGGGGGGGGGGTGAACAACAGGAAAATAATGCAATGACAGGAATAGATTAATACCTTTCAGTAAAAACTCTCAATGTGAATGGTCTCAATCTACCAATCAAAAGATACAGACTGATTTATTTCACTTAAGAGTATGGTCTCAAGATGCATCCATTTACCTAGAAATATCTCAAGAGAAATAAGAAATGGAAGGAAAAAATGGAAACAAAGCTTTTGTAAATAGGGAGGGAGGAAGGGGCAAGGGGAGGGGAATGGGAAAAAAAGAAGCAATAAGATATGTCATGTACAGGTACAAATCCCCTATGGTGAATGTTATCACTATGTACATCTAAAATGGACCATTAAAATAAAATAAAATAAAAAAGATACAGACTGGGAGGATGGATCAGGAAACAAAACCTAACAATATGCAGTATAAAAGAAACACATTTAATCGAAAAAGAAATACACAGATTAAAAATCAAAGGTTAGACAATACTCCATGTAACAGGATCCCAGAAAAAAGTAGAAGTAGGTATCTAACTTCAAACTTCAGACAAAATGGATTTCAAGCCAAAAATGATCAGAAGAGACATATCACTCTATACCTGATACGGGAACAATTCAACATGAAAAGCTAATAATTATAAACATATTTGGACTAAACACTGGCACACCCATCTTCATGAAACAAATAGCACTGGCTACAAAAGAACAGATAAATATTAACATAATTACAATGCAGGACCCGAATATCCCACTGTCACTAATAGATCAAGCAGACACCCCCCAAAAAAAATCAACAAAGAATTATCAGAGTTGAACCAAACCTCTGAACAAATGGACTTTATAGATATTCCCAGAATGTTCCATCCAACAACAGAATGTACAAGCTTCTTAGCAGTGCATGGGGCCTTCTCCAAAATAGACCACACACTAGCCCATAAAGTATGCTTAAGTAAATGCAGAAGAATTAAAATTATCTCATACTTATTATCAGATCATAGTGCAATGAAACTAGAAATTAGTGACAAAAGAAACCAAGGAAATTATGCAGACACATGGAAATTAAACAGTACACTCTTCAGTAATCAGGGAAGAAATAAGAATTCCTCATATCAAACAATAATGTCAGTACAACATATCAGAACCTATGGGACACAACGAAAGCGGTCCTAAGAGGGAAGCTTATAACTATGAACACTCATATCAGAAAAACAGAGGTAGCACAAATAAATAACCTAATGATGCACCTCAAAGTCCTAGAAAAACAAGAACAATCCAAATCCAAAGCTAATACAAGGAAGGAAATTATAAAGATCAGAACAGAAATCAATGAGAATAAAAAACAACAGGAAGAATCAATGAAAGGAAGGGCTGCTTCTTTGAAAGAATAAAATAAACAAACCCCTAGACCAGTGGTGGCGAACCTATGACATGCATGCCACAGGAGGCTGTTAGTATCACTGAAAGATCTAGAAGGTTCACCGTCACTGCCCTAGATAATCTTACCAAAAAAAAAAAGAAAAAAAAAGGAAATAAGCGCAATTAGAAATGAAAAATGTGAAATCATGATAGACCCTGCCAAAATCCAGAAGATTATTACTACTTTGAGAACCTATAGTTTAGTAAAATGGAGAATTCATAAGAAACAAATAGATTCCTAGATACACATGAACCACCAAAGCTGAACCAAGAAGATATAAATACCCTGAATAATCCACTACAGTAACAGGAAATGAGATTGAAGAAGAGATAAACATAAAAACTACCAATTAAAAACAGCCCAGAAAAAAGCGGCGCAGCAGGGCCTCCTGACCGCGGAATTCCCGTAGCCCAGGTGAGCATTTCCTGGGCTGGGCACAAAGGACTCCAGCGTGGGCCGAAGGTGCCCCAACGGGATCTCCAGTGGCAGGGAACTGCTTGACTCCCTCCTAGTCTCCCAAAAGCGGCACAGTGGGGCCTCCTGACCACGGAATTCCCGTGGCCCAGGTGAGCGTTTCCCGGGGTGGGCACAGGACACGCCTCCGGCACAAAGGACTCCAACATGGGCCTGTGCGCCGGCAGGGTCTGAATCCATCAACATGCATAAAATCTAGGCCTCCTCACTGGTGACACTATCTTCTGCTGTTTCCCCACCCACTCTCTCTCTCTTTCTTTTTTCTTTTTCTTTTTGTTTTGTTTTGTTTTTGATTTTTTTTGTTCATCTGTCTGTTTTTTTGTTGGTTTGCTTGTTTATTTTATTGTGCTTTGTTGCCTTTCTTTGGCACTTTCTTTATCCCTCCTCTTCTCCAAGCCATTAATACCAAGCAGATCCAACTATTACCATATCACTCAAGATATCTCCACAGACATAACGGTCAAAAGAACCAAGAAATGCATATAGCCAGAAGAAACTGCAAAAACAGACATTCCCTATGAGAACACTATTACCTATCTTAATGTAACCACCCACAAAGAAGACATAAAACCAACACAGAGCACAAACCAAGAGGGGCAAATTGCATATGTATACAAAGAAAATGACAAGACCTAGAAGCAAAACACAACCCCAGTTCCCTAGCACACCCAAAACAAATACAGAGGACAATGATACAGAGGAAATCGAAAGACACCCAATCAAACTCTCAGACATGATAGCAGCAGAAGTGGAAAAGCAGTTAGGCACGGCCATAGAGAACATCAGACTAGAAATAATTGACCAAGTCAAAAAAGAGATGACAAGCATAATCAAGGATTTGCTCAGTGAGTTCGGGGTAGACACAGATTAAAAAAAAACAGAAGAGCTAAGAAAAACAATGGAAAACTTGAACACTCAACTTAGCAAAGAAATGGAACCCATGAAACACATCCAAACAGATATCCAAGAAATAAAAAACTCGCTGGAAAGCATACGCAGCCGATTGAATGAGAGCGAAGATATAATCTCAGACCTAGAAGACAGGTCTGCAATAAATGACAATGAAAAAAAAGACTTCTTAAAAATAGCTAGAGAATATGAAAAATCACTACAACAGCTACAAGATGATGCAAAGAAGAACAATATAAGAGTGATAGGAGTGAATGAAAAAGTAGGAGACAATGTGAAGGATCTAAAAAGAGTATTTACAGAAGTAATGACAGAAAACTTCCCAAGCATGAGAAAAGAACTTAATATACAGATAAGCGAGGCATATAGAACCCCATCTACCCATAAACAAAATAAATCTACACCAAGACATATAATAGTCAAGATTCAAGAAATCCAGCAAAAGAACAGAATACTGAAAATTATTAGAGAAAAATCAAATCACCTATAGAGGTAAACCCATCAGAAACACAGCGGATTTCTCTACACAAACCGTTAAATCAAGGAGAGCCTGGAGCAAAGTAATTCAAGCCTTAAAAGAAAACAATCTCCAACCCAGATTGATGTACTCAGTCAAACTATCTTTCAAATTCAACAATGAAATAAGATACTTCCATGACAAAGAGCAACTGAAAAAATGTGTGACCTCAAAACCACTTCTACAAAACATCTTGAAGGAGGTCCTGGAAAAGGAAAGAGTTAACACTAATTACAAGGACACGAATAAACACCTACCAGGTAAGACAAACAGTTGAACTGAGGTTAAACACAAAACCAACAACAGAAAAGATATATGGAAAAAATAAGTCAATATATAACAGCTATAACTATCAATGTAAGTGAGCTAAACTCACCTATCAAAAGAAACAGACTAGCAGAATGGACCAAGAAAGAAGATCCAGCAATATGCTGTATACAACAGACACATTTAACCTAAAAAGAAATACATAGATTGAAATTCAAAGGATGGAAAAACAGTATTTCATGCAACAGCAACCCAGAAAAAAGCAGGAGCAGCTATCCTAATCTCAGACAAAGTAAACTTCAAACCAAGACTAATAAAGAGAGACAAAGATGGACATTACATACTTCTGAAGGGAAAACTCCAAGAGGAAAAAATAACAATCATTAATATTTATGTGCCAAATATTAGAGCACCCAAATACATAAAACTAATACTAAGGGATATGAAAGATCAAATAAACACTAACATAATTATAATGGGAGACTTCAACACCCCACTGTCACAAATAGACAGATCAACTAGACAGAAAATTAACAAAGAAATATCAGAATTGAATCAACTCTGTGAACAAATGGACTTAGCAGATGTATATAGAGTGTTCCACCCTACAACAGCAGAATATACATTCTTCTCAGCTGCACATGGGTCATTCTCCAAAATAGACCACATACTTGCTCACAAAGGATACGTAAGTAAATGTAAGGGAATTGAAATTATCCCATGCATACTATCAGACCATAGTGCATTGAAAATAGAATTCAATGGCAGCAGAAACCAAAAAAAACCACATAAACACATGGAAACTAAATAATATCCTGCTGAATAACAGTTGGGTCACAGAAGAAATTAAAGAAGAAATTAAGCAATTTTTACAGTTAAATGAAAATGACAACACAACATGCCGGAACCTATGGGATACAATCAAAGCAGTACTGTGAGGGAAGTTCATTGCATTGAACTCCCACACCAAAAAGACAGAAAGAGCTCAAATAAACAATTTAATGTTGAACTTCAAACAACTAGAAAAAGAACAAATCAAGCCCAAAGCTCATAGGAGAGAGGAAATTATTAAGATCAGAGCTGAAATCAATGCAATTGAGACCAAGAAAACAATAGAAAGAATCAATGAATCAAAGAGTTGGTTCTGTGAAAGAATAAACAAAATAGACAAACTCCTAGTCAACCTTATCAAAAAAAAAAGAAAGACTCAAATCGACGCAATAAAAAATGAAAGGGATGAAGTCACAACTGACTCATCAGAAATTCAAAGGATCATCAACACCTACTTCAAGAACCTATACTCAAACAAGATGGAAAACATGGAAGAAATGGACAGTTTCCTAGAAACATATGACTTACCAAAACTAAAGCAAAAAGAGATAAAAACACTCAATAAACCAGTATCAGCCAATGAAATTGAAGAGGTAATTAAAAACCTACCAACAAAGAAAAGCCCAGGTCCTGACGGCTTCACAGCCGAATTCTACAAGAAATTCAAAGATGATCTAATACCACTATTCCTTAAACTCCTCAATGAAATTGAAAAAGAAGCAGTACTTCCAAAATCATTCCTGGAAGCAAGCGTTACCCCGATACTAAAGCCAGAAAAGGATCCAACTGAAAAAGAAAACTACAGGCTAATGAACATTGATGCAAAAATTCTCAACAAGATACTGGCCAACAGAATACAATGAATTATCAAGAAGATCATACACCACAACCAAGTAGGATTCATCCCAGAAATGCAGGGATGGTTCAACATATGTAAATCAATATATGTAATACACCATATCAACAAAGTTAAAGACAAAAATCACATGATCATCTCAATAGATGCAGAAAAAGCATTTGACAAAATCCAACACACATTCATGATAAAAACACTACAGAAATTAGGAATAGATGGTGTATACCTAAATTTGATAAAAGCCATATATGACAAACCAACAGCCAACATCACACTTAATGGTCAGAAACTGGAAGCTTTCACACTAAAATCCGGAACAAGACAAGGTTGCCCACTATCATCACTGTTATTCAACATAGTTCTAGAAACATTAGCCAGAGCAATTAGACAAGAAAAAGAAATTAAAGGGATAAAGATAGGAAAAGAAGAAGTCAAACTATCCTTATTTGCGGATGACATGATACTCTACATAGAAGACCCAAAAACTCCACCAAAAAGCTTCTAGATTTAATTACAAAGTTCAGTTGCATTGCTGGATACAAAGTCAACACTCAAAAGTTAATAGCATTCCTATACACAAACAATACACCCACCAAAAAGGAAATAACAGAAGATATACTTTTCACCATTACACACAAAAAAATAAAATACCTAGGAATCTATCTAACAAAAGATGTAAAAGATCTTTACATCGAAAACTACAGAATTCTAAAAAAGGAAATTGAAAGGGATATCAGAAAATGGAAAGATATCCCATGCTCCTGGATAGGAAGAACCAACATAGTGAAAATGGCTATACTTCCTAATCTATTATACAGATCTAATGCAATTCCAATCAAGATACCACCAACATACTTCAAAGAATTAGAAAGGACAATCATGAGTTTCATCTGGAACCAAAAGAGACCCAGAATAGCAAAAACAATCCTAAGCAACAGGGGAAAGGCAGGGGGCATCACAGTCCCCAGTCTAAAACTATACTATAAAGCTACAGTGATAAAAACTGCATGTTACTGGCAAAAAGACAGACCTGAGGATCAATGGAATAGATTGGAGGATGCAGAAACAACTCCAAATGCACTCAAATACCTCATCTTCGACAAAGGAGCCAAATATCCTCACTGGAAGAAAGATAGTCTCTTTAACAAATGCTGCTGGACAAACTGGCTTACCACATGCCGAAAACTAAAACTAGATACATGTCTCTCAACATGCACTAAACTGAGATTGAAGTGGGCCAAAGATCTAAACATTAAAACAGAAACACTAAATTTACTGGAGAATAGAATAGGAAGAACCCTCGATGACATAGGGGTTGGGAAAAAATTTATGGACAGAACCCAGACTGCACGGCAAATGATACAAAGAATAAGTGCTTGGGACCACATGCTTTTAAAAAGCTTTTGCACAGCAAAAGAAATCACCAATAGAGCAGGACGAAAAACCATGGAATGGGAAAAAATTTTTACTAGCTATCCATCAGAAAAAGGTCTAACATCTAGAATATATAAAGAACTTGAAAAAATCAAACCTCCCAAATTTAAAGACCCAATCCAAAAATGGGCAACCGAAATGAATAAACATTTCTCAAATGAAGAAATAAAAATGGCAAATAAATATATGAAAAAGTGTTCAAAATCACTAGTGACTCGTGAGATGCAAATCAAAACAACATTAAGATACCATCTCACTCCAGAAAGAATCACATCTATGAAAAAAATCAACCAACAACAAATGCTGGAGGGGCTGTGGGGAGAAAGGAACCTTCCTCCACTGTTGGTGGGAATGCAGACTGGTCCAGCCACTGTGGAAATCAATATGGAGATTCATCAAACAACTAGATCTAGAGGTTCCATTTGATCTAGCTATTCCCCTACTGGAGATCGTTCCAGAAGAGTTAAAATCATCATACCACAGAGATATATGCACAACCATGTTTGTAGCAGCGCAGTTTGTAATAGCTAGATCTTGGAAACAACCCAAATGCCCAACGACCAATGAATAGATAAAGAAGATATGGCTTTTCTACACAATGGAGTACTACACTGCCATAAAGAAGGATAAATTAGAGTCATTTGTATGTAAACGGATGTTCCTTGAGAATATACTATTAAATGAAATAAATCAGACACTCATAAGCACACATCAAACTGTTTCTCTGATATGAGAAATCATAACTGTAAATAAGAACAAAGTAGTGTAATGGATATTATATAAAAGGAAGATAATATACAAAGAAGAGGAGTACTAGAAAGAGGGAAGGGGGAAAAGCAGGAAGGGAAAAATGGAAAGAAAGGGGCAAGGGAAATCATGGAGAATTGTAAATAAACCTGCTGTAAATAGGGATGAAGGGAACAGAAAGGAGGGGAGGGTCGAGGGGGGAGAACCAAGAGACACCATGTATAGGTACAAAACAAACATGTTAAATGTGATCAATATATGGACAATGTACCAATACATGTTCTTGGTTAAAAAAAAAAAAAAAAAAGAGGCCAGATACTCATGGATTCACTTCCGACCTGTACAAGAACTTTTGGAACAATCTAACACCAATACTCCTCAAAATCTTAATGCAATTGAAAGGGAAAGAAAAAGATACTCCCCAAAGTACTCCTGAAAGCTACCATTACTCTGACTGCAAAACCAGACAAGGACCCAACCAAAAAAGAGAACTAAAGGTTAATCTTTCTAATGAACAGACACATTTTTAACAAGATACTAGCAAATGACATAAAACAATTCATGAAAAAGATCATACATCATGACTAAGTAGTATTCATCCAGGGATGCAGGGATAGTACAACATATACAAATTAATAAATGTAACATATCATATTTGAAAAAGCAAAGACAAAAATAACCCGATCATCTCCACTGACAGAAAAAAAAGCCTTTTTGACAAAAAGCCAACATCCATGCATCATAAAAACTCTGAAGAAAACAGGCACTGAAGGACCTTTCTCCATCTGAAAAAAGCCAATTATGACATACCAACAGCCAATATTATATTAAATGGGGAGAAGCTGAAAGCTTTCCCCCTAAAATCAGAAACAAAGTAAGGATGTCCACTATCACCACTACTGTTGAATACAGCTCTTAAAACATTAGGTAGAACAATTAGGCAAAAGCAAGATTTAAAAAGGGATATGTGTAGGAAAGGAAGAAGTCAAATCATGATTATTTGCAGATGACATGATGCTGTTCTTTGAATGCACAAGGGGTCTGGGAATGGTATACCAGTGGTGGCTTAATCTTCAGATCAGCACTTTCCGTTTGCACACAGCAAAGGGTCTACCTCCTTTATGGGCTTGCACCTAGCAGTGCCGTTTCCTTGTGCCTGATGTAGGTTCTACTAGCATCTTCTTTCAGAAGAGCCCTGCTTCATTGCAGGTGAACACTTACTGAGTAATGGATCCTTCTGCCTTCATGAATTCTGGGAATTCATCCTTGCAGGCTTCTGCAGTGGCCTTGTCAGAATGGAAAGCCTCACTATGTCTTATCACACTATAGATGCCACCTCTCTTGTGGAATTTATCAATCCACCCTCTACTGGCTTTAAATTTAACAGTTGTTGCACTTGTAGTTGGGTTTTCTTGCAGTAAATCACTGTGCAATTTTCTGGCTTTTTCACAGATCATAGTTTCAGTAACACTATCACCTGCCAGTTGTTTCTCATTCAACCATGCCAACAAGTTTTTCCACCTCTTACAATACTTTTGTCCTCTGCTTGGTTAACACCATTACCCTTTTTGTCACACCAGCTCCTTTAATGGCAACTTTATTTTTCAGAAGTCAAGACTGTCAACTTTGCTGTCTTGCACTCTGAGGCCAGATCAATCACACGAATACCATGCTTATGCTTTTCTCCAATTTTCTTCTTCAATTCAATGGTTATTTTCTTCAAAACCTTAGCATTCTTGCACTGCACTTTCTTGTTACCTTCACTATTGCTATGCACATTCTTGTCACCTTCATTATTGCTCTGGACATTCTGGTTACCTTCTTTACCACTCTGCACATTCTCGTCACCTTCATTAATACTCTGCACTTTCTTTTTACCACCATACTTGCTCACCGCTTTCTTTGGAGCCATGCTGGATTGAATAATACTGTACAGTACTCTTTCTACTAAATAGCACACAAAAAAGCTTTACAGCAAGTGTGCACAGGTCTGAGACCACAATCTCAACTAGAGGAAGCCAGAACCACGTGCGCAGAAGATGGCCATGTTAATGTTTGTGTGGGAAAGTTGGTCATGGTTCTGTTTGTCACCTGATGCAGAGTTTCCAAATGGGAGCAAAATTCTGTCAAATGTTTGTGAACTAAATTGTTCATGAATAGAAATGTTCATGAACCGAGGCATCACTGCATCTGTATAGACACTGCACATGAAATAGTATAAACATGAGATTAACTGAGAATCAAATTCACCATATCACTACTTTGCACATATTTGTATATTTTCTCTTCTATACTACATATTCTATTGAATACATGTTATAACTAAAGTCAAGACAAAAATTCCATTAATTGTCTCCAAATACCATTATTTATATTGGTTAGTTTAATCATTCTAAAACAAAGGACAGGAAGACAGCTCTGGACTCCATCTTCCAAGCCAGGCTTGAGCTTGCAGGTCAGGCCGCTTCCTGGCGCAGAACTGCGCTGGCTCCACCCCCTCCCGGGGAAGACAGCTCCAGACTCCATCTTCGGAGCAAGGCTTGAGCTTGCAGGTCAGGCCGCTTCCGGGTGCGGATTTGCGCTGGCTTGGCCCGCGCACCAGCAGGGTGAACCTCAAATAAGGTGGGAAACAGCTTGCACTGAAAGCACTGTTACCTCTCTCCCTCAGTGTTTTTTGTTGTTGTTGTTTTGGTGTTTTTTTTTTTTTTTCCTTTCTTTTCCCATTTCTCTTCTGATCCAAGCTATCACTATCTGGTAAAGCCAACAATACTCACACCACTAAGGAACTTTTAGAGACATAAACTATAAGGAGACATCGGCGGGCTACCAAAGATCCCCCAGAGAGCTGCAGTCTGACAACTGCCCTCAGACTCCATGCTTGGAGGCCAGGATCAACATAGTACCCAGCCCTGACCATTGCAGGCTTGGTAGGGCTAACAAGCACAGAATCAGGTTTCGGCCTGTGCCCCCCACACAGTGGTGGCCATCAGAGAAATCTCACTGTATGTGTATGTATACATAATATATGTATATATTGGTTTTGTTTCTCCTTATTTTCTCTTTCTCTTATTCATCCTGATAC
>PVJO010016245.1:0-42578 GCA_004026905.1 Hystrix cristata | reverse complement strand
TACCACAAGGACGTATGCACCACCATGTTCATAGCAACACAATTTGTAATAGCTAAGTCTTGGAAACAACCTAAATGCCCAACAACCAACGAATGGCTAAAGAAAATGTGGTTTTTCTACACAATGGAGTACTACACTGCCATAAAAAAGGATAAACTAGAGTCATTCATATATAAATGGATGTTCCTTGAGAACATACGCTTAAGTGAAATAAATCAGACACTCATGAGCACACATCGAATTGTTTCTCTGATATGAAAAACCATAACTGTAAATAAGGACAAAGAGGTGTAATAGATATTATATAAAAAGAAGATGGTGTGCAGAGGAGAGGAATACTAGAAAGAAAGAAGGGGAAAATCAGAAAGCCAACAGGGGAAAGGGAGGGGAAAGGGAAAATATGGAAAATGATGACTGAACCTGCTGTAAATAGGGAGGGAGGGAGCAGAGGGGAGGGGCAGGGGAGGGAGGAGAACCAAGATACATCATGTATAGGTACAGAATAAATGTAATGAATGTGACCATTGTATGTAGAATGTACCAATGCATGTTCTTGGTTTAAAAAAAAAAAATGGTACTGGAAGAGGGCCAGAAAAGAGATGCAGATGCTCAGGAGGAGAACTGCAAGTCAGAGCCCAGCTTGCCAACTCAGACCTGCCTCAAAAGATGAAAGACAAAAAGACCTGGAGATGCAGCTCAGTGGTGGGTGCATCCCTGAGGTCGATCCCTCCCTAGTGTGAGCGAGCACGTGCGTGCAGACGCGCACGCACGAGAGAGAGAGAGAGAGAGAGAGAGAGAGAGAGAGACAGAGAGACAGAGAGAGAGAGACAGAGAGAGAGAGAGACAGAGAGAGAGACAGAGAGAGAGAGGGAGGAAGAGAATGAATATGAATGTGGGACATTTACTCATTGTTATTCATTCGATAAATATTTATTGATTTATTTAGTAACTACATGCTGAGCACTATTCTGCCTATTAGTGACAGAACTGTTCATCAAGCTGACTAAAAGCAAGGAGAGAGAACAAATCAAGAGAAGTAATAGGAAAGAACTCAGGGAGGTAATGGAGTTTCAGATCAAACAGACATTTCGAAACACTGTCCTATCTTTGGCTTTTAAGAATGAGAAGAAAAATTACTGGGTGATAGAGAAGTGGCTTGTCCTGAATTATATTTGCAGTCTCTTTCTGGAAGTTGTACTGGGAGTAGAATCTAGGCGAACAAGGCTAGGAGTAGGAAGACCAGTTAGGAGGGTACTACACAGTCCAAACAAGAGAGCATGGCAGTTCGGGTGTCTCGGTAAGGGTGATGATAAGAAGTAAATAGATTCTGAGTATCATTTTAAAGGTGAAATCAGCAGGATTACATGGAAGGTCCAAGAGAAAGAGTGAAATCAAGGATGGTGAATTAAAATCAGTTCTAAAGCCCTAGAATTTCATTTGAACGTTTCTATGTCTCACAAACTTAACTACACTCATTATTACTAATAGACCAACATTACTGATGGACTTCTTCATCCTCCTGTATTTTCTACCTCAAGGAAAGTAACCTCTGTCCATCTACCCCCAGTCTAGACACTTTGAGGCCATTATTATTTATTCTTTGTCTCAGTCTCCATATCTAATCAGTTCCCAAATCCTCCTAAAACATCCTTCAAATCTGTCAAAATGTTTTCAATGCTGTTCTCTTAGTTCAGACCCTCATCGTATCTTGCCTAAACTCCTAGAATGGAGGACAGAATAAAAAAGTTTTACTGAGCACCTATATATGCCAAGCAGCATGGTGTATAGTCACCAAGCTTTTAGATTTAAAAAAATCTTCCAAAATGATTCACTTGCCTCTAAATTTTCCATATTACAACGTATTTTCTAAGAGCAATCTCTAAACAAAAATCTGATGTCATTCAGCTTCAGTGGAGCTGAGGCTTTTTACACAGTGATTTCTCTGCCTAGAGATATTCTGATACTGTTATTTTTCTCAATTCTTCCTTCATTAGTAGATGTATATTTATCAAAAAAAACCTACCTCAAGAAAATCCTTGGGTGCATAAACCGGTCGGAAAAGGCTTAAATCTATATAAGATAGATTACAACAAAAAAATCAGTTAATATATGAAGACTCTTCCTATGTTTCTGTGCAAATAGATTAATTCAAACCTTTGTAGAGAACTGATATTTGTCAGTGTTTTAAATATTAAGAACACAAGAATTAAGATACTCCCTGTGACAGCCTAGATTCCATATTATAGAAGAAAATAAGAGTCCTCTGTTTGAAATTGTGATCAATTATTCATAACTGTGTTGACAAAATAATGTCAATGTAATATAAAACTTCCATGTGAAAGTTCTTAAAGTACTCAATACAAACAGTGAATTCTTAGTGAACACCTCTTTTTGTGTTAAATTGCTCTCCTTTTGAATGCCGGTTGCACATTGCTCCTCTATTATGGCACTTATTTCTTGTCTAGTCCTCAAATTGTTTTTTAGGAGTGCTGAAGGTATGTACATGTCTGTCTACAAAATTATAAGCATCTACTTGTCATAGTAAATAAATCCAGGTTTTGCTCATTGAATAGATTTTAAGATTTTAATTGAACCAAAAAAATTCTTAAAAATATTTTAATGCCTTGAAATTTATTTTTCATTTTTTAACCTTTTAAAATCTCAGTGTAATTAAGCTTGCAAAATGTTTACCTTAATTAAAAAATAAGAGTCTCAGGAATCTACTAAATAAATTTTACTTACTCTTTCATAAAAATATTTTAAATGCCACTTTATAAAAGGCTAGGTGATTTAAATATTCTCAAAATGGAGAACAAGATGAAAAGAATTCTTAAAGTACAAAGTAGGAGTTTTAAGCAAACAAAACAGAGGACAGAAAATTAATTTGGAGGGAAAGGTGCTGTCCTCCCAAAGAATTGCTCATTATGTTATTTTGGATCCACAGTTAAGGAGGCAATTCTTGACCCCTACGACATTGTGAGGAAAGCTTTTTGTATACCTGGTTCATCGGTTCCCATTTCATTCCATTTATTAAGAAGTTCTTTCTGCTGTCCAACTGGTCTCTAAAAGAGGCAATTTTAAAATTGGTTTTAAATTCATTTTTGAAGCTTAACAATGAAGTTTAAAGACAAGAATCAACAACTTATTTAAAAGTTTAAATAAACTGGCATAACACTGGGAAAAATAATTTCATTAAACATGGCAAATTTTTTGGAATTACACTTTAATTACTTAACTATTACATTCTATCTAGTCTTGATGACTCAGAATGAGTCCCAAAAAAGAAGGTAAATGAGCTGGACTGGCCATTTCACAAAGAAAAACTGCTCCTCGCCACATACTCCGCCTCTTCCCCCATTCGGCAATCTCGGAAATGCGTCCCAAGGGGCAGCCAAGACAGTGCGACTGTGAGTAGTGGCACCGCCTTCCGACACAGAAGACAGTGCATTACACAGTACTCCACACTCACACTGCTTTTCATACAAATTCTTTTTTTTACACCAGCCTTCTGGTGCCTCCAGTGACTTATCCTTGGATAGTATCAACAGTATATGTGCTGCATCTGTTCAGCAGCAGGGAACAAACAGCAAGGAGGGAGGATGAGGCAAAAGGAACTCGTTCTCACCTACTTTTAAGCAGCTATGTGGCATCTACAACATCCTCCAAATGACTTTCCTTTCCTTTCTCATCTCTCCCCCATAAAGCCCAGAGTGAAAGATACTGAGTGTTACATCTAAATAGAATTTCACTTTGGCAGATAATGACAAATCATTCTTTTAACTCCTTATATCAGTACCAAAGGATGGTACCATGTTGCACATGACAAGATCATCTCAAGCCTGAACTCCATCTCCAATTTAAGGAATATGGCTACCATACCCAATTAGCTAAAACGTAAGGAGACTAAAGGTAATTAAAATCTTTATACTCATTATCTTTACAGTCAAATGTTTAAATAGTCTATATATAGATTCTATATTTCTATTTTCAAAAAGCTTATTACAATAATCATTACAGTATACATAATGGAAATCTATACAGAATATACCCACTTAATTGACATTTACAAATTTTATTTTAAAACAAGCTGATATAACAGTAAAAAAAGAATAATGTTCCTGACAGCTACATAACTTCATGACACTTTCAGTAGTTAAATTCACCATAAAATAGCTAAGCAGAAAAATATTAAAAGTACCTTTCGTGCCAATGGGATACTCAGTTCAGTGCACATACTATTTAGACTCTTCAAAATTCTTTTTTCCCAACTTCCCTGAAACATAAGTAACAATCTATTATTGTTTTGTTAATAATGCCAAAACTAATATAAAAATTAAAGTTATTATGAGTTACATAGAAATGGCAAGGCTGGTTGAGTTTGGTTATCCTTATTTATTAGTTAGTTGAACAAATGCTGATTACTGTCCACTATGTGTCAGACAGTACTATCTTTAGTGCCGTGGATTAAGCAGTGATTTAATTTGGATACTGAACATCCCTCAACAGCTCGTGTATTAAAGATTTGGTTCCCAGGTCAGCACTACTGGGAGGAGGTAAACCTTTGAGAGGTGGGGTCCAGTGGAAGGTCCTTAGGTCAATGGAGGCATGTTCCTGAAGGCAAGCGTGGGACCTGGCTCTTTCTTCTTTCTTCCTCTTTTGCTTTCTGGCCATGTGGAAATGGTTTTGGTCTGCCATTACTTCCCCACCATTGCCATCCAGCACCCCGACCTAAGGTCTAAAAGCACTGGCTCTACCCAATCATGGATCAAAACTTCTAAAACTGCGAGCCAAAATAAACCTTTTCTGTATATGTTACTTATCCAAGGTATTTTGTTATAATGACAGCTAACTAACACAAGCAGTGAATAACAGAATATCTCAGTTCTTAGAGAACTGACCTTCTAGTTGAGGCTGGTAATGAGTACAGGTGAAAAATGCCAACAGTCATATAGTGATAAGCATTATAAGGAAAAATAGCAGAAAAGGAAAAGGCAAATTAAATGTAAGCATTTTATAAATACTTGCTACTTATGAATCCTGTGAATAACCTATTGAAGTTAAATTTTAGACATATTAGATTTTTTCCAAACACAACATTCTACCCATAAGTACGTCAGCATGCGTAGTCTTAGAATACAGACCTTCTCTTATGTACCACAACACCATTATCACACTGTGACCACTAATCAGAACTGTCAACTTGCCTAGATGAAGAAAAACACTTTTGGGTGTGTCTAAGTGCATCTGCGAAGACGTCTGGCACGCAGCCCAGCAAACTGGGGGTGGAAGACCCACCGTGATTGTGGGTGGCGTCATCCAATACACTTGCAGCTCAGACGGGCTGAAGGGAAAAGGAGGAAGTCAGTCCACATGTGAAAGGCTCCATCCTGCTCCAGTAGGGACCCTTTTTGCTACTGCTGTCACCTGTGGACTTGAGACTCCAGTTTCTTCGGCCTTTCAATGTGGACTCATGCCACCCACTCCCCAGTGAGCGCCCAAACTTTCGGTCTAGAACTGACAACGAGTTCTGTTGGTCCCTCTTGTTCTGCAGCTTCTAGCTTCTCAGACTGCCCAGCTATTAAACCTTCTGTGTCTCCAACGTGCAGATGGCTGGTGTGGACCGCCTGCCTGAGTCTCTGAGCCTGTCTAACAAACCCCGCAGTGTAACTGAGCATGTACTGCATGCTGTATTTTCCTATTGATTTGGTTCTTCTGAATAGCTGGAATCAATACACACACCTAGAAAATTAATAGTATTTCATATTTTCTAATATTTGGTTCATATTCAAAATTTTTTAGTTGTCATCACAGTATCTTTTATATTTCTTCTTAATTCAGGGCTAATTCCAAATTCATGCATTACATTTGGTCGCTATGTCTCTTTCGATGTAGTTGAACATAAAGTCTCTCTATCCTCTTCGTGTTTGTGACACTGACTGTTTTGAAAAGCCGGGCCAGTCAGCTTTCAGAGAGCGTCGCGATCTGCATCTGTCTTACTCCTGCTCACGAGAATTGATTACCTTCTCCATTTTGCTTCTTGTAAACTGGAATTTATAAACTCATTTTATTAGGAAGTCACAGATTTTATTACCCATATCTATGATATTACAATGTGCTATTATTTTCAGTGCCAGACTGAAATGCCATACTAATTTTTTGTCATTTCACTAAAATATGCCAACGGGCCATTTCTAGCTCACCGAAATGAAGATACAATACTAACAAAGTTCTAAAACTCAGATGTATAGGAGAACTGTAGTCTTTCAAAGAAAGCAGAATAATAACAATAGCTTTTTTAAGTGGATGTCATAAAAATTAAAGATGTTAATACGTGTAAATTGCTTTTAACAATGACACAATAATGATAATAATAATTCAAAAAGTGATGGGCTTTACTGTAGCTATGATTATTCATAGCTGGGTTTTGGGGTTTTTCTTAAATTCGTTTGTTTGGTTGGGTTTTTTTTTTTGAGACAGAGTCTCACTATGCAATTCAGGCTGGCCTTGAACTCACTATGTAGCTCAGGCTGGCCTCAAATTTATGGCCATCCCCTTGCCTCAGCCTCCCGAGTGCTGGGGTTACAGGTGTGCACCACCATGCCCAGTTCACAGAACTGTTTTAAATATACATATTTAAATATATTAGTACATCTCTTTATCTGGTATATGTTCTCTATGCTCTGCTTCAACATCCTTATTCTTACTTGATCTAGATAAGTTTTAATTACCTTTGAGATACCCACTTAAATATTACTTCCCCTAGTAAGCCACAGCCCAGAAAACACACGATGCTTCTGCCCATAGCCTCTCCCAGCACCCTGTCCTTCACTTATCATGGCGCATATCACACTTGGTCTACACGTAGGAGATTCTCAATAATAGAATAGATTTCTATACAACTAATGGTGAAGTATTGTAAAAAAAAATTAATACACTGGGATTTAGCTCAGTGATTAGAGTGCTTGCTTAGCAAACGCAAGGACCCGAGTTCAATCCCCGGCACCAAAAAACAAAACAAAACAAAAAACTAATACAATGCCTTAAGCAATGATTGAACAGAAATGAATTCATGTGTAGGAAAATTAAGAGCTGTGTGAAATGTACAAAGCTCACTTCATTAAATGTAAATGAATATATTTTGAAAAATAAAAGAATATGTTTTAATAATTGTATAAAATATTCTCCAAACTTACTCTATTTACCGGCTTATTTTCAATACTCATCTTTTTCTATAAATAGTTTTCTTAGATCCAGGACTTGTTTGGTACTCCTTATTTGAGTACCTTATTATTGATCAAACTTTAATTCTAACAATGCAATCTACATTCCTCTCCTAACAACCTCATCCACACTGTATTTGATAGATCTTATTCACCTTTCAGATCTCAGCTCATATATCACTCCTTAAGATGTCTATCATCTGCTCTTTCCACCCCAAACTGTGAAGGGAACAGATAAGAAAAAGCTTATATTTAAAATTCCACTTCTAATTAAAATATTAGAATAAAAATAGAATTTTCTCAGATATTAAAAATCCAGCCAGACATGGTGGTGCATGCCTGATGCCTGTTATCCCAATGCTCTGGGAGGCTGAGGCAGAAGGATTGCAAGTTTGAGCTTAGCCTGGGAAATTTAGCAACTTAGTGGACCCTGTCTCAAAACAAAAAATAAAGAGGGTTGTGGAGGTAGCTCAGTGCGAAGGTCCTAGTTCAATCACCAGTACTGCCAAGAAAAATAATCTAGTATCTAAATTTTCATCATTTATGCTATTATATAAAGAAATAAACTGCTATTGAATTATGGTTCCAAATGTTCTCATGTTCACCCATGCATGAAAGCAGCTCTAAAATTGATTAAAAAAATAGTAACTCTCAGACATAAAATTAAACTTACAGTAGACCTCAGTGGGTGGCTCATAATGTAAACTGTCCATATTTTCAAGATTGAAATACACAATTTTAATGCAACGTAAAATCTACTGAAAACTTAAGTATGAAAACCATTCAAAATAGAATGATGACTTTTAGAATGCTATTCTAACAAGATATTGCTAACTAATCTTTTAAAGAATTAGTTTTGCTAAAACAGTTCACTCAGGTGTTTTCTGAAAAGTACAATGTTAAACTCTTCATCACAGTTTTCCAAAATAAATATCCAACTATGCCAAGAATTTCAATTTGCTAACTTTAAATTTAACATTGGGTATAATACACAGAGAAAATGATTAAAAGAAAAAATACATAGAAAAGAAATGAGACAGGAGAAGAAAGTATCCAGAATGGAAAGAGTGTTGAGGAAATAGCTACATAATTTACAAGTGTTTACACATTGTTTTATTAGTCAAATGAAACATTTATTATTACCCTCATTTTATAAATGAGGAACCTTTTAAGAAGAACAACTGAGAACAGAAAGAGAAAGACGACTGAGACCTGAATGAGCCCGGCATGGTGGCGCGCACTGCAGTCCTCGCTGCCAGGACGCTGAAGTAGAGCATCACGCGTTTGAGGGCCATCTGGCAACACTCTAAGACGCTGCCTCAAAAAATAAGGAACTGAGGAAATTTCTTTGCTCCACAACTGAAGAAGGGATGTAACCCAGGAAAAAACAAAAAAAAGTGAGTAAAAATTGGGGTAGGGAAAGGATGTTTAGTTCAGGAGTTTTATGACTACAACAGAAGTAAATGACATATTATCTGATGTTTCAAATAATGAAAAGAGCTTGATTCAAGTATTTATTGGGCATCTATTAAGCACATCACACAAAGGTTGAATAAAATAGCATTTTTTTGTCACTAAGAGACACACTTTTGTGGTGGCTGTGGGGAGGATGAGACAGACACACAAACAACTTTGGACAGGTTGCCAAGTGTTTATATGAACTGTATCAGTCCATATGTCACAAGCTGTAGAAAGACCACGAGAGAATGAACAAAGGAGAGGAAGCTAGTAGACACATATAGCACAACTTCTAATTGGCAAAACCACACATACCGCTTCTTTTAAAATCCTAAAAATAATGAAAGTGACCCTATGGCTGGACATGTCTTCTCCATCCCCTGGCCCCTACCTGTAACACGATGAAAACGTGGCCAGGGCTTTTCCAAGGCACTCCATTCCTTAGAAGAGCTGTAGTCAGATGTTCAGAGAAGAAATTTCTGTAGAAATCTTGGATGGTCAGAGAAGTGACTTCCACAGACGTCAGAAACAGGGATAGGATCTGACAGTGAGGGGGATCTACTTTCAAGCAAGGTGATCCTTCAGGTTTCCTTAGCTCTAATGTTCAGTGATTTCCATTCTTTCCTTCGTTCACTCACTGACCAACATATACTGAGTATGTGCCAAGCACAAAACTAGGACAAGACAGTAAAGTCATTAGGAGCAGATGACCATTTAATTAGAAAGAAAGAAATACTGTAAGAAGTAGAAGGATTTAACTAAAATACGGCATAAGTCAGTGAAATCATGAGTTCCTTGGCTCCAGAAATCCTCAACCAAAAGAAGAAAGGAGATGAACACTTGCCAGAGTTTGAACTGGATAAATATGAAGGCTCACTTGGCTACAGTTTGATAGATACTTATTTTTGCTCAGGTGCTACATGTGAAGTTTAAGCTCTAATTCTCAAAACAACATGCTCAAGAAAACAACATGATCATGCTATTAGTAAAATAAAAATTCAAAGTACACTAGCACCAAAATAAGTTAACTAAAAGTAACAGTTTCTACCCAACAGACTTATAAAATAAACTCAAAGCCTTAAAATGTTATTTAGCAGGAAAATGAGTGTGGAAACTGGGCATGGGATCTATGAGAATTCCGTGTACTACCTTCTCAAAACTCTTCTAAAAAATACAATATATTAAAAACAATAAATTACATAGATTCATCAAGAAAAAAATAGTGTGCATAAGAATTATTTTTTGGTGGTACATCTCTCAGCAGTTCTCAAAAAGAAATCTCATAACCTCATCTCCCCAGAAAATCAGTTCCTATTTAGCTTGCCAAAAACTACAGGGAGCTGATTCTTATCCCAACTCTGAAAACACAATTAAGAGCTAAGTGAGGTTAAAATAACTCATAAAACATTCATTAAAAAAGAGCTGGATTTTTCCAGCATACAGTTCTGAAGTATTTTCTGTCCATGCTTTACTGAAGAAAAGAAAAAAAAAGAAACACTAACTAGATTTTTAAAAGTTCTTTTTGATTATGAAGAACAGAAAACAACCTCCTAAGAAACCACATGGACCCAGACCTTCTTAGTCCTCCTACAAACCTTCTTAGCCACCTCCTTCCTAGCACACAGCACTTCTATCTTGTGTATCAGCTACTGTGTCCAAGTCTTATTTCAATCACTAACCCATACAACCCATAAAGTTACCTAAAGGTGGAATCTGTATCTAACTTGCTTCTGTATCTCCACAGTATAATGTTGTCTCAACAGGTATTTAAAAAAATAAACACTGTAATAACTGGTAGAAGAGATGGCAAGCTCTTTTACTGTTGATTCAACATAAACTTTCTAAATTCCTGCTACATAAATGTCAGTGTACTAGATGTGACAGATATGCAAAAATGTTTTTAAACTGTTAGTTATTTGAAGAGATATATAGTAAAAGTCAGATATCTATAGAAATTGCTATAATAGAATGCTCTGTGATAAGGGCTAGGAGATAATAGAGAGCTACACGATTTTAAGACGAGAAATCTCTTTCAACAAGGTTAATCAACAACATCAGAGAAGAGATGCAGTCTGTGATCATTAATGCTGATATATCAACTTCATTGGATTAAGAAGTGCCTCACAAATTAGTAGAGCACGTATCAGTGTGGCTGGCTGGGTCATGGAGGCATAGCCTTGGGTACTATATATGGTCCTTTGCCCATTCCTCTCTGGCACTCTTCCCCTGCTCTGCTTCCCAGCCCCCAAGAGCTAAGCAAATTTGCTCGATTGTGCCCTTCCCCCATAAGGTGTCTGACTTGAAGTCTGCCAACCATTATACTGAACAGCCTGAAACTATGGCTAAATTAAAACTTTTATCCTTTAAATTCTGGGTGTCAGATATTGTGTTTTAGTGATAAGAAAGCTATACAGAAAATTGGTACCATGAATAGAGTTGTTACTGTAAATGAGGTTGTTAGGAATCTTTGAAATTGGTCTGTGGGAGGAGTTTGGGAAGGCTTGGGGAGGTCGGCTAAGAAAGCCTTAGAACATTGTAAGCAGAACTTTATGCATGATTCTGATCAGAGCTCAGAGGATCAGAATCCTGATAGAAATGCAGAGAGCAAAGGCCAAGTTCAGATTTCAGTTGAGGACAAGGACTCCATTGGCATTTGGAATAGAGGTCATGCATATTATGGTCTGGCAGAAAATTTGTCTACATTTTTGTTCATGTTCTGAGACTTTGCAGGAGACTAAGGGTGATGGACTAATTAACCTGGCAGAGGTAATTTCAAAACAGCTTACCACTGAGGCTGTGGCATGGGTACCACTAGCAGCTTTTACCCATATTTATAGTGAGAAATGGGAGCAAAAAGCAGAACGGAAAAGTTTGAAAAGTTTAAATTAGGCCCAAGAGGAATCATATGTAAATTTGGAACCAAAGGAGGTGGGCTGTTAAAGAGATTAGCACTATTAAAACAAAACCTAGTGCTTTCTACAGGAACAAAAAGAAAGGTGAATTGAGGGCATCTCAGGAAACAGGAAGACTCCATACACTGCAGACACGGGGTAAAAAACTGTCGAGCTTTCATTTGAGAAAAGAGTCCCTGGGACCTCTACTTGAAAGGGCTTCCTAGGGAATTAGTTTCCTGGGATTCATCTCACCATGCTCACCCATCAAAGCACTCAAGAGACCACTGCAGCCATAGTCCACAGGGGTCTGGATACTGCCTCCACTCACAGTAGACCTTGATGTTGTCCATGTGATGCTGGTTTTACTGGCAGGCAAAATGAAAGAGTTGTGGGGTAAGGGAGGCTTCTACCCCGATTTCAAAGGAAGGCCTGGAAGGGCAGGCTAGAAGTGCCTAAGAGCACAATGCATGAAGCTATGGAGATGAAACCTAAGGTGCAGTGGAGACCCCAGGAAGTCAGAGATGCCAGGAGTGTCAAATGTCTGCCACAAGCTGTGAGTAGAACCAGCCATGTGGGCTACAACTGGCAAAACCATAGGAGTTGGGTGCCAAAGCCATTTGAAACTCACATTTTACTAACATGTGCCCTGTATGCCAGATACAGAGCTGCAAGACTTAATGCGTGCCCTGCTGTGTTTCAGTCTTGCTTTGGACCAATTCTTTTCTATCTCCCCATTCCTCTCTTTCAGAATGGAAATATTTACCCTGTGCCATTGTACTGTGGGATTATGCATTTGTTTTTGTTTTTACAGAGATTCAGAGCTAAGAGTTTGGCTTGGGTCTCAAAAGATACTTGGATTTGAACTTCTGAGAAATGTTGGGAGTATTGAGACTTTGAGGAAGGGATTATTGTGTTCCTGGTTGTACTTGGGAAGTTGTATTATGTTAATCAAAAATTATGAATTTTTTATTGTCGTTATTTGGAGACTGTGTTTTTAAGGAGATGTGTTGGGTGTGAAACTGACAAGAGATGAATTGTGATCACTAATCCTGATATGTCAACTTCACTGGGTTAAGAAATGCCTAGCAAATTAGTACAGTATGCTCCTGGGTGTCCTGGAGGGATAGCCTTTAGTACTATATGTGGTCCCACCCAAAGCCTAATGTGCTCATAGGCGGGGCTTTTAAGAGTGACTGCATCAGGGGTGTGTGATTCTGGATTAGGCCATTAGTCCACTGATTGGTTAACCCTATCTCTGAGTGATATCAACCAACAGGCTTGTAGTGTGGATGGAATAAAGAGGAAAAGAAGGAAGGAAGGCTAGCTTCTTCCTATCTGCCACACCATGAACTGTTTCTCCTCTGCCATGCTCCCCTGCCTTGGAGCCAGCTGACTATGGACTGGAACCTCCACAAACTGTGAACTAAAATGAACCTTTCTTCCTTTAACTTGTAGGTGTTGGGTATTTCCTCCTTTAACTTGTGGGTGTTGTGTGTTGCTAGGAACTCGTAGGTGTTCCTAGCAACAAAAAAGTGACTTTGACAGTAGTAAATAAGGAGATAGGTGAGAGAGATAGATTGAAAGTTTGGTTTGGAGACCAAATTTATTGAGCATGTTCTGTGGGCTAGGCCCTATAGCAGATGCTGAGTGTAAAAAGCAAGTCACTGCTCTTAAAAAATGAATAATTTAGGAGTTGAGGAATTAGTTCAGTGGTAGAGCAAAGCTTGCCTTGTAAGCTCAAGGCCCTGAGTTTGATCCCCGGCACTGCCCCACACCCCAAAATGAATAATTTAGTTCAGGAGTTGGCAGACCTTCTGTATAAGGGCAGACAGCAAATATTTTAAGCTTTGCAGGCCACAAGGTCACTTCTGCAACTACTTAACTCTGTCAGAGTGCAAAAGTGGCTGTAAAAAATACATAAAGGAACGAGCATGACTAGTTTCCAATAAAATATACTTTATTAATTCCTGCCATTTCCCTGCACTACAAGATATTTTTTTCACTATTAGTTTGTTTAGTTATCATTTCTTTCCCCTACAGCTTATTATAAAAATTTTCAGTCACACATAAAAGGTGAAAAAAAATCAGTGAACAACTATATACGTACCACCTAAATTCTACCATTAATATTGTACTATTCTTACTTTAACATGTATATAATCATTTATGCAGACCTCCTTCCACTTAACAATCCATCTCATTTTTGTATGCATTTCAAACTAAGTTGCAGATACTGGTATACTTTCCCCCAAACATTTCAACATGCATAATTAATATAGTTCAGTATTTTTGGCTCATTTTTCTTCCTCGAGGTAAAATTTATATAAAACAAAATGTACAGATCTAAGTGTGCCATCCCATTAAGTCCAGAAAATACACACTATGTACAACCTAAATCATTACTAAGGCACAGAACACATCCATCATCAACTGCAAATTCCCTCATACGTCCCCCAGTCAATCTCTACTCTCAACCTCCCAGAGGCAAGTGTGTTCTGAATTTCTTCCAGCATAGACTAATTTTCCCTATTCTAGAACTTCATATTAATGGAAAAATGCAGTATATACTTTTTATGTAAAGTTTCTTTTACTCAATATAATGTTGTAGGATTCATGTATATTACTGTATGCGTCGATAATTTCTCTTTATTTCTGAACAGTAGTCCATTGTGTGAAGGAAACAGCTTATTAGTTAGTACCCAGCTGATAAACAGCTGGGTTATCTCCAGTTTGGGTTGCTTACGAATAAAGCTGCTATGAGAGTTCTTGTGCAAGACTTTGTGGACACTTGTTTTCCTTTATCTTGGGTAAATACCTAGGAATAGAATATGTAATCATAGAATATATATGTTTATTTTTTTTTCCAGAGTGGTTGTACCATTTTACTCGTCTACTAACAAAGTATGAGAATTCAGGTCACTCCATAATGCCACCAACATTTGGCTTGACCATTCTGTTGGTATGTACATGGTAGTAATTTTTATATATTATTTTAAATTTTATATTTCAGCCAGTTAAAAATGTGTTTAAAAATTCCAAGCTTGTCAGCCACATAAAAATTAGTGGCAGACTGGATGTAGCCCATGGCCTGTTTGCCAATCGTTGATCTAGTGAGTCTGAAAAGAGAAGTTACATATATATACATAATATATTATCAATAACTAGCAGTAGGATTCAAGAATGGACTTATTATTTGCCTATTTCTTCTTTCAGTCATGATAGAAGAAACAAACTTTTTGTTTTATTTCTTATTCCTAATATGCTAAAATTGTAACATGGAAATTTTTAATTACATTCTTTATCCTTTTGGGGAATAAAAAAAAATGTAGACCAATCTTCTTAATTTTGTTTTCTTGAGTTTAAATCTTTACAACAAAAGACCATACAATTCTTTCACACCTGTTTAACTGCTTTATGGCAAATTGATAAATAGCATCTAGCCCTCAGAATCTCTACCACCTAGAGATAGCAATGTATTACATATTTCGCCAAATATTTCCATATTTTTGTTCATATTGCCTCCTTCTACCATTTAATTTGGAGAGTACGCAAAATGAAAAAAAAAAGCTAAAAAATAAAAATCTGCCTAACGTCCACTTCTGTGGAACACAGTAATTTAAAACAGCAGAAACTTTTCATGAGCAGCAGAACCACAATGATAATAGTTGAAGGCAGGTGATGGGTTCATGGGCGTTCTTTAGGGCGTATTTGAAATTTTTTATAAAAAGGTTTTAAGAATCTGTTTCTGAGGTCGTGCTGGAGAGTGAAGGTCAGTTCTGTGACGCCCGTGGAGTACCACAGTGCTGGCAGCCACCGAGCCACCCAGCACAGTGAGGAGCACCAGGCGGAGGTGGCCCAGACTACACCCACAGGACAGTCACAAGAGCCGACAGCACGTGATGCAGCTTACTGACCTACTACTTTAACACATCTTCATAGATTTTTTTGTTTAAATTAGTTTATCCTTTTAAAGTAATACTTAATTGTTGCCAGGTCCATTAGCATGTGACAGGCTGCCATGAGAACAAATGTATTTCAAATACAGTTTTCAGTAACACGGGCTTAAAATTTGTTTTTAAAAAAAGTGTCAGTTCATTTACATTTCATTCTTTCAACATCACAGTCATAAAGAATAGACTGTCATTTAATACTTGTACCATATTTTAAATTTCCAGCCAGTATGGTAAGTGATTTTTTCCTCCTTCTATTCAATTTTTCCCCGAGGATTACTGTAGCTAGGTAAGTATGCGCCTCGGTTACCAAAACAGAAAGAAGGAATAAACAAGCACCACCAGAAGAGCTTCAGTGATTTTCATCCAGCCTTTCATTTAATGAATAATACGTTCTGCTGACATCAATAAGAATCTTATTCCGCATTATATAACTTGACATGGGAAAATAAAATGAAAATGACCGATAGCCAACCTGTGCTTTTCTCATGTACACCAGCGGCTCCTTCAGATGCTCAGGAGGCGCAGCGGGATGACGAGGTAAAGGGTACCTACGAGCAAAAAGAGGAAGCTAAATATTAAATCTTATTTTTGATAATCAGTCTTCTTGATAAGAAGTTAATTACTTCTATATTCCATAGTATATATGAAATGGAATATTTGTTACTTAGATCCGTATGTTTACAAAATGTACAAAGGTCTAATAAAACTTTAATTCTTATCATACAAGTTCCACATTAAATTTTTAATTACATGTTAAAAGTTAAATTGCATGATAGCCTGAATTCATCAATTGTGGTGATCACTCACTACAAATGGTCACACAACAATCATCATAACTCAGTTCTAGCATATAAATATTATAACTTTAAGAGGAATTCTTAAGGTTAAAAAATCCTTCAACTTGCCAATATACCAACTCATTTCACATCTCCCAATTTCCTTGTCTATATGATTATATATATAATTTAAATGATAACATAAATATTACTTTTGAGAATACCTGTGTTTTAATATATAATACATAAATTCACAAATTTAACAAAATTTTAAAATTTTAATATATTATGTATTCTTTGCTTTCAAAGTAACATTACATTTCTTACTCTAAATATATAACTTTTTTAACAAAAGAAATGTAGTTCATAAATATTTGAGCCATTTTAGGTACTAACTACATGGTAATGATTAAGACAATATCCACAGTTCTCAAGGATTTAATCTTCTAGTGAAGACATTAAATAATTATGAAAACAAACATGTATCAGATAGTAATAAGTGCCAAGAAAAATGAAAGCAAGGCAATGAAACAGAAGTAACTGGGAGAATGGTGAGGGCCTGTGGGGAATCTGATACGTAAACCAAGACAAGAGTGAGAAGGAGCCAACCTTGCAAAGGGAATGCTCCAGGCAGAGAGGTAGCACACACAGGGCTCTGGGGGGGCTGTTTAGGATGCGTAACGAGCAGAAAATGCCAGAATAGTTGGAACAAAATGACGAAGGTGACTGGTATGAAATCACATACAGAAAGACAAAAGGAAAACACAATGGTTCAATAATCTCTTTCACAACAATATACTGAAATTCGTCTAGGACTTAAGACTTGTACCCACACCAAAACAACCATGTTCCAATGATCAAGAACCACAGACTGAAATTTCTCAAGAACTTTCTGCTCCAAAGTGGGACAGCAGCATAGAAAGGGTTAAAAATATTCCAAATCACCTGCGTCTGTCCCAGAGCTGAGATACAAAAGGATCAGCTATTCACAAGAAACATTTTTGGGAAGGAAAAAAGCAATATAACCCATCTAATCTGTAAAGCAGTTTCATTAATTGATTATTTCTGGCAAATTCTTTTTTTTCCTACTATAAACTGCATTCTGTGTCCCTTTCCCTAGTCTAAAATTTTCTTTAAAAAACCGAGAGTCTCTAGATATCTCAGTATTTCTGGTTTCACATGCAAGGTATTTTAAAAACTAGCTCACATTGCCTAATACGTTGTTTGTAAAGGGACACACAGTTTAGTGTTCTAAATCCTTTCGTTTTAATGGCAACTATATCTAAACGTAATAAAACTTAGGAATTTAAGATTGAAACTTGAGAGCATTTACTGATGAACTCTGTGTGTGTGTGTGTGTGTGTGTGTGTGTGTGAGAGAGAGACAGAGAGAGAGAGAGAGAGAGAGAGAGAGAGAGAGAGAGAGACCCAGAACTGAGCTACAACCCCAGTCTCAGGTATGGTCTCGGTAGCACAGAACCGACCAAGGCAAGCTCTAAACCTCAGTCTTCTCTTCTTCTAAGCGGTGATAATAATAAGTTCTGCTTCTTGGGGCTTTTATGAAGGGCACCTTAAATGCATATAAATGCTTATTAGCACAACATCTGGTACAAAATAAGCACATCAGAAATGTAAATTACTGTTAATATAACATTGAATAGTTATTAACACAATAATAAATATGTAACTAATTTATTTAAATTAATGGAATAGATAACTAAAGTACAAAATCTGAAGTGGGAAGCTAACCTGTTTGAATAGCTCATGTATTCCACACACCTATTAGGCATGAGTGGGGTGTGTGTGTGTGTGTGTGTGTGTGTGTGTGTGTGTGTGTGTTCAGCTCCAATTAGTTAATATTTCCTAACTAATATTTCTATTTTACCTTTTGCTTTCTTTACTCATCCATATAAAAGTTGCTGCTAATGAAAAATGTGACAGAATATGCTAAGTTCACTTTACTCTTTTGGCTTATGTTAGGGGCAACACTTCTTCACCATTCCTGATGATTTCCATGCGGAAAAAAGAGCTCCATTACTGTAATATTCCAGCCTCTCCAGGCTTATGCAAACTACACTACCGATGAAGTTTAGAGCCTTATCCAACTTTTATATTTAGGAAGAATACATTGAGAATGCGCACTCTGACCCAATGATTTTTAGTTGAAATGTTAAGTCTACTTAATTCTGAAATTCACTGTAGGGACTCACTTTGCTTTCCCACTCAACTATGTCCTCCTACCTAGTCTTTATCAGAAATAAAAGTATCATTTGATCTCCCATTTACCATTCTGTTTTATATCATTTATCCATTTGTTCAGAACCCAAGTGAAGAAGAAACGTAATATGAATGAGCTCCTATAAAAAACTCAGTAAGTTATTTAAGATATTTATTTAAAATCCTATTATCTAGGATATTAAAGACATGATAATGAATGAAAGCCCTTGTCACCAACTAAAAAGATAGACTGTCACACAAAACTATTTTCAGGAATGTGTCAGATAACAAAAATGGCATCATGTATAAAATCATAGGCATCTCTATGGTTATATTTATTAGGTTATATATGTGAATTAAAAATCTTACTGGTTATGATATATATCTACATATTTGATGACTAGTACTACCAAAGGTATGGTCAGAGTCAATGTCAATTAACAGACAGCACTTGTATCTGATGCTATTTAAAACTTCAAAAGCCAATTGGGAAGATAGTGATAAGTGAAGAAATAAACACTGAGAAAAAATTTCTGTCAAAAACATTTGTCCACGGCCTTCACCTGAGTATTTCAGAAACAGTGTGGTGGAGCTGAGTTATCTCATTTCCCAGTTAGCAGGAGATTAGAAGGGGTAACTTGGAAATGAAAGTATTAGAAACTAGAGAATGATAAAAACAGGTAAGGTGACAGCAATAAAAGAGAAAGAAAAGAAAGCAGACAGAGAGAGAAAAGAAATATAGCAGAGATAAGAACTCAAGACTATAAACCCTATGAGAAGTATTGTTTTTATTTTTCCATACTATATCCCTGGTGCCTAGCATAGTATTGGTACATGATAGCTGCTCAATAAATGGTGAATAATGAAATAAACTATGAGAGCTAATGTTCTGGATGTATATTTTTTTGTAATGGTAAATAGTTCTACGGATCTTACCCTGTAAGATCTAGGTAAATCTAGATAAACAAAAACACTGATGTTCTTAATAATGACACCAATTTTGCAAAGAAAAAAAGGTAATTATCTTTAGAATGGTCCATTTATAAAAAGGTTACTATCTAAAATAGCAACAATAAAAAGAATGTTAGTAAGCATCAGTTATCTGCAATATTAAGAGAAATACCTTATTCACTAATATGACTGGATGAATGAATTGTTAATATAAACATTTTGGTGGTTAAAAAATAAAACTCACCTATTGATTAGCAATTCTCAGGCAAGACTGTATCAATTTTTTTTTAATTTTTTTGATACAGGGTCTCACTATGTAGTTCAGGATGGCTTTGAAATCACTATATAGCCCAGGCTGGCCTCAAACTCACAGCAATCCTGCTGCCTCAGCTTCCTGAGTGCTGGGATTACAGGCATATACCGCCCCATCAGGCGATTGTAGTAATTTTTAATTGCATTAACTTCTTAAATTTCTAATGATAAATGATACTAATGATACTAAATACTAATGATAAATGATAATACAATGTACACGGAAACAGTGATTTTATTACTTAGAAAGTAAATATAACTAAACAAAACAGTATTTCAGAATAGGTGGAAAAAAACTTACACATTCAGTTCACTATAAACAGCATTCTGAAGTTTCTTCTCCCAACCTGTTTTTTAAAAAAGAATAAAATGTATGACCATATCAGTTTTTTAAAATAAACACACATCGTAATGAAATTTAACTCACTAAAACTTTGCCGTCATATTCATTTGAGAAAGAACTTTGTCTACTGTCAGATACTGTGTAAATAAATATTAAGGAATTATTTCCTACACATTTACTATAGCCCTCAGCTAATATTGAGAATCGAAGTCATCAATATGATGTTATTTTTAAGACAACTGCACATTTGCTCAAGATGAGAGGAAAATGTCCTTTCTCCACTCTCAAGATACTCAGTGAATCCCAAAATCTGGCTGTAGTACCACAGATGCCACGGCAGATGTGCCAAGGAGCAGGGCGAAGCCATTTTGGCACCTGACATTGAGCATAAGTAATTAGTTACAATTAACTAGTCAGTAAACTGGGCAACAGAAGTAGATCCTTACAAGTAACTACCATTAACCTCTCAGTTCCTGTGTGCAGGGGTTGGTATAGAGAGACTCCTTGCTCTAGAAAAAGATTCAGATTTTCTTTCTGTTTTCTTTGAAAGCACAGAAATCAGAAAAATAATGTAGAAGGAAAAAAAGCCACACTGAAATTTAAAAAGCAACTTACTTAGCTAAGGACACAATTCCCACACTGAGGATATTTTTATCCAGGAAGACAAATACTATTTAAAACTGATTATCGAAGCGGTCATTCCCACGGTGTTCCTGAATTTTTGTACCATTTTACTGAAATGTCTGATAGTTCTAATTCTCCTCAATAGTAACCTATTCGGCCAGTTTTCACAATTTTAAATAAATGACTAAAAGTCTAGGGAAACGTAAAGAATTAGGGGAAAAATTACAAACCTGATATTTTAAAGAATTCTTTAATATCTTCTTTTAGTGATTCAAGTCTAATATCAGGTCTCTGAAGACTGGCCTAATTTTTTTTTAAAGACAAAAATAAAAAAGGAAAAGACAGAGGTTAAAAGTAAATCATTTGGTTTGATATGTAACACTAATGAAACTTTTAAAAGAAAACGTCCAAACATGAATAATATTTGAAAAATCTGCTTTGAGGTTATAGCACCTTAGAATACCTGAATAGCTTATAAGAGAGAGGACTTTCCCACATGCTTTATATTAAAAAGATTTTCTGTGATAGTACGCTTTAGTTTAGTCAAAATATAAAAACTTACAGCTGATGAATACTTAATGCATTTATCTAGGGTCTCAAGTGGGAAAAACACTCGGATTTGATAAATCCACTCTGTGAATATTATATGGCACCCACATTCAGTGACCAAAGTACCAGTTGCATCTATGTAAATGGGTTTTTGGACAGTACCTTCCTCTTTGGATTGCTCCTCAATGTAAATGTGTTTGCTGTGCATATTTAAAAATACATAGCTCATAAACGTTTATTATTAATGTTTCTTTAGCCTCCAAGTACATTATTTCTACTGTACTGGTTTTTCACACCACAATTTTTACCATAAATAACATTTTCCTATTTGTAATGGCTTGGAACACTCAAAATGTTCACCACCTAACTCTCTCACCAAATTCTAGAAGCAAGTTCTTGAGAAGACATTTCTATTTGGGTATTTCATAAGCATTCCAAACCTAAGAAATAAAAAATTGATCTTATCTTCCACTTACTACTTTGCTCCTTTTCTTCTATTTCTAAATCTTCATCAATGAAAGTACCACCCACCAGTTCTTCCAAGTCAAAACTTTCAAAGTCCTTCCCACTTCCAAGCTAACTCTTCCGTAACTAAAGTCCTTTCCGGAATGATGGCACTGGTGGCAGCAATTTTTTTGTTGTTGTTGTTATTTAATCTCCCTGATTTCCACATTTAAAAAAAGCAACAACAAAAACAGACCAAGCAATTAGAGAGCAAAACCAAAATTCCAAGGAAACCATTTATAACAACTAAGTGATAATATATTCTCCACAAACCCAAAATACAATCAGCTGGAACAAACCAAGGCCACAAGACCTGTATGGCATGAGCATTTGTACAGGATGAAGCAGAGGGAAGTCATTCACTGTAAAACAATACATTATAGTCTTGTGTAGTTTGTTTACATTCTATTTTATAATAAAAAGATTTTAAAAAGGAGTTGAAGAAATCTATTCTTTTTCTCCATTTAAAGTCCCATCTTTAGTCTAAGTCCTCAGCACTTACTTGTATTACTGCAACAGCCTCTGAACTGGACATCTTGCCACTGTACTCTCCACCTGGCACTCCCAAAATCCCTTAATATATTTTTTCTTCTTTCTTAACATTTATTACCTCACAAAATACTGTGAAATTGATCTATTTATTATGTTTCTTGGCATACGGTCTGCCTAGTTACACTGCTAAGGTCCACTGTGGTGGCCATCTTTGTCCCATTCACTGTTGCATATCACGTAACCTAGAATAGTTACTCTCACACAGCAGGTACCCAGGAAATGTTTACTGAATGAAGGAACCAATTTCTCCCTTTTCCAATCTGTCATACAGTGTATTCTTCCTAAAATGTAAGTGTCCTGACCATGGCTGTCCACAATAAACACAGAAGACTAAATTTATCAACAGGTATACCTGTGCCTATAACAACACTGACCCAACTTGTCCGTGCAAATTCATCTCCTGCTTCTGCTCTACCAAGCCACCATCTTCTATTCATCACGCAAACACACACACTTTACTCTCTAATCACAGTGAAACTTATTCACTGATCCCCCAACTGTCAAGTCCTTTAAGGGCTCCAAGCTTTTGTTCATGCCCTTTCCTCAGAGGAAAGTGCTCCCTCACCACCTTGGCAACCATCTAGCAGCCCTTAAAACATCTTTCACAGATCCCTCCTTTCCCAACTCTACCCAGCAAAAGTAAAACACGTTAGTCTGTTATAGCACATAAGAGATTACAATTCAATGTTCAGCTCACTAATTTAACTTTTTGACTAGACCATAAATTAAAGACAAGAACCAAGTCTCCATTTCTGCATCCAAGCATTATTCTGGCATTAATTGTTACTTCACAATATTATATTGACCAACCAAGGTCTATGATTTTTAGCCCGTTTCCTCCCAAAATAAACTAGGAACTTCATAAAATTATTTTTAACTGAACAGAATGGTTTCCAGTCTCCCAGGGAAGATTTTAAAAGCTGTAAAAATCCCGCTCATTATTCAAAAGAAGCAAGGCAAAAGGAAATAAACTTTATTTTATTAGCCTGTATTTGGAAATGATTCAGAAATAACACAATTCAAGGAATTTCAAAAGAAAAAAATAGTAATTCTTTCTAAACATTTTTAACACTGCGAGGTCATTAGACCCCCGAGATAACTTTTTTACACCAAAGGTAAACCAAACTCATTAACCTCCCGAGCTAAAGCAGGTCAGTGACAAGAGAACATGGTATGGCACGGCAGTTCTAAAACATGATTTAGCAGAATGAGCCCTTTTTACAAATGAAATCTAAACACTACTAGCAATTCTACCGTATAAAACACACTGAAAGTGGTATTACCATACAGTGAGAACGATGAGCCTTTTCTCACTGACTGGTATAATGGTTAAGATTAAGAAGCTACAACTTTATTCTGAGACAGCCTCAATATCCAATTTACTTTTGGATGCTATTTTGGTTGCTCAACATGGAGGAAAACATCCTGATTCACAGAGGTAAGTATCAGCATTTCAAATAGCTTTCCTGGCAATCTCAGCACATTCCCAAATTAAAATGATGCAGGAAATTGAAAGAGAAGTACTTAGAAATTTTTATTTCGGAGATAAACCCAAAAATTATTTATCACAAGTGCAAAACTCAGACAAAGAGCTTCTGATACTTACAAATGCTGAAACTATGCAGAACATAGTATTCCTGGTTATTATCAGAGGATCCGTCATTCGTCTCAGCAGCAGGCTGCCAAGGGGCCAGGCTGGGCACACGCACCTCTGCTTCCCCTGGCCAGCGCCAAGCATGGCATACCCACTGCAGTGGCACCCCACCTTAGACGGCGTGTCAGGGGCAATCACAGACAAGCCTAAGTAATTTAGAAGACCAGTGCGGAAATACATCCTTCCTCATCAATGACACATTTGTAAACCATCTCAAATATATGAAGAGAGATAACAGAAATAGTTTTTTTCTGGGATCTATTCAGAAACAAGTTAATTTGTAGTAGTACTATGCACTAAACATTTGATAATGATTTGAAAAAGTATTAGCTGCTTAATATAATTTTTAATTAAATATTTTAAATGAACAGAACTTTTTGAAAACCATTTGGGACTTGAGAGTAAGATTTAGCAACAAAAGATCTAGAATTATCTACCCACCTTACTTATTTGCTTTGTCAAATCATTTAACCTCTCTGCATCTTAGTTTTCTTCTTTATTCAATAGGGAAAATAATACCTAAACTAAATTATTATAAAGCTCAAAAAAATTTCAGTCATTTTTGGACTATGTAGTCCAATATAAATTAAAGTTATTGTGCCATAAAATATAAAATGTGCCCAGACAGCAAAGGATTAAATATTTGTAACAGATTGTCTGGGAAGGGAGTTAGTGGGGGTGGAGATAGAAGTTTTAAAAATATCTACAACAAAAGCTAAACCTTCTTTTAAACAAAATGCCACTGCTTTACTATAAGAATAAGATAAACTCTAGCAAGAGAGTAAACAGAAAACTCACAGTTACGCCCCTGCATACATCACTTCACCTATTTATTTATGATGATTCTGATACCCTCTGCCCTTTGGCATCCCTAAAAACATATGATTTTCCTCTCACCAACACACACACATAAATCCTGTTTCTTTTTCTACTAGAACAGT
Organism: Hystrix cristata; assembly: GCA_004026905.1. Lineage (NCBI taxonomy): Eukaryota > Metazoa > Chordata > Mammalia > Rodentia > Hystricidae > Hystrix > Hystrix cristata. The sequence goes on along the minus strand of PVJO010016245.1, from coordinate 17,631 downwards.
CTTAACCCAAAGGCTTGCTGCTAGCAATCTTAAATTTCTAATCTTGGTGAGTAAAGAAACCAGAGAAGCAAAGCAGCTGAAGTAGCAGCTGGGCCAAAGAAGCTGGGAGGTAAACTGAGGCTAAGTACTCCACAAAGCATACAGCAGGGCATGAGGGTTCCAAGGATCCTTTAATTCTCTCAGCATCGCCCCATCCTCTCTGCTTCTGGTAAGGCGAATCCTGAACCTCACCTCTCCTTGCATGCTGATGAATGTCAGGGTTAGAAGAGACTTCTATGTCAACTAACCATGTAAGTCCTGACTCAGTCTCCAAGTGACTTTCTAGCTGAGAAAAATCTAATTTAGAAAGTCTAAACTAGCTCTTTTTCATTTTCTTTGCTTTTTTGTTGTTGTTATTTTTCTTTTTCTTTTTCTTTTGAGACAAGGGCTTACTATGTAGGCTGGCCTTGAATTCACTGTGTAACCCTGGCAAGACTTGAACTCGAGGTGGTCTCCTGCTTCAGCCTTCCAAGCACCCAGTGCTGGGATTATGTGAGTGTTCCACCACACCTAACTAAATTAGTTCTTCGGGTTACAAACTCTTTAAATCCCTGCTTACTCACTTCCATCCTTAAACTATTCTGTTGGATAGTTCTTCCTTATTAGGAGCTAAAATTTACTCCCATTAACATCTGCTACCAGCACTCCCCAACCCTGGGGTAATGGAAAATAAATGCAGCCCTTTCCCTGTGAGACATTTAAATATCAGCTACATGTCTTCCTGAAGGCATCTCTGCTCAAGGCCACATACGCAGTGTTCCCAGGGTCTTCAAATTCTCTTCGTACAGCAGTCTTCTTACCACCGTACCATTCTGAGCAGAGTTTAGTACAACTGACCTATTTCATTCATCCTACCAGGTAAGTGATTTTCAAACTTTTCTTACTCTCTTAAAAATTACAAAAGACTTCAGAGTGTTTTTGTTTGTGTGGATTATATTTAACTGATACAGCATTAGAAATTATAAAGAAACAGGAGAAGTAAAAAGAATTAAGATGTGTTAGGTACATGAACCAACTCCCCACACGGAATGTAATCATTATGTACTTAAACATATACTAATAAAAATTTTTAAAAATAAGTTAAAATTAATTATTAGTATAGTGGTTCCTTTTTTAAAAAAAAAAAAAATCAAGCAAAGGGGTTGGGGATTTAGCCCATTTGTACAGCACTTGCCTAGCAAGCACAAGGCCCTGAGTTCTATCCCCAGCACCAAAAAAAAAAAAAAAAAAGCACAGAATTACCACATGATTCATGAATTCTACCTCTGAGTATATACCCCAAAAAAACTGAAAGTAGGGAAATGAACAGACACTTTGTACACCAATGTTCATAGCAGCAATATTCACAATAGCCAAAATATGGTAATAAATGGATAAACAAAATGTCATATATACATGAAATGGAACATTATTTAGCCTTTAAAAAAGAAAAAAATCCTGACACATGGTTACAATATGGATCAATCTTCAGAAATCATGCTATGTGAAATAAAACAAATCACAAAAAGACAGATACTGTATTATTTCACTTACACCCAGAGTAGTCAAACTCATAGAGACAAGAGGCAGGAAGTAGAATGGTGGTTGCCAAGGGTTGGGGAGGTAGTTTTTACGGGGCTTCAGTTTGAGACAATGGAAAAGTTCCAGAACTAGACGGTGGTGAGGGCTGCGTAACAATGTGAACATACTTAATATGAAGGAACTTTACACTTAATGGTTAAAGTGGTAAATTCTATATATATTTTACCACAATAAAAATCATCTAATTCATGTAAAAATAACAATAATAAACCCATTACAGAGGAGCATGTGTATTTTTAAAGTAACTATGTCAGAAACAAAAATTAGTGAGAAAAGGGATATTGTATCAGACTTTTGCAAACCTCTTTAGTGTTTAGCTTAACAGAAGACAGCTGAATTCCTGTCTCCCGTGCTCTATAACCTGTGATGCTATGTTGTTTTGGCTAATGTACATGAAAACCAAAACCTAGCTTCACATATATACATAACAGGAAAAGGGTGACATATTTTCTATCTTTTTCAAATAACTGGAGACATTCTCCTTTGACTGTATACCAAAATTAGATAGGTAGTGTTTTCCCGAAAATTAGCTGTGATGTGAAATCACACATCAGTAAATTTTTCATACTCTACAACATAAAAATGCATTGGCTTGCCTTGTACTTTAATCTTTTATCTATATGTGATCCTGTAATAGCAATGGTTAGCTAAATCATTAAATTGAAACATTTCATTAAACAATATCGAAAAGTAACATTTATTAATATCACCACCAAAATTATCAAAGAAGTTTTCAGGTATTGGGAAGCCATTCAATTCAAAGCAGCAGATAAATTTTCCAAAATTTAATTTTTACTTAAAGCTTGAATTTTATTATTTGCAATACGTAAAGGTTTTGCTTGAAGTGACAGGCTTACTTTACTCCTTTTTGAAAAAAATGTGTCATATAATTGAATAACAATATAAATTTTTATAAATAACATCCTTGAGTACATATGAATAATAAATATGAATAACAATACTTTTAGTCACTCTTTCTAGTATTCCGATAATCTCACAAGTGCTTTTCATCTACATCCTTTCTTCTCAGCCATCTTATTTCTGTATGCAGCAGAAATGACTTATGTGTACTTTCCATTCCTGAACAGAATAGTATTAAGATGTGTATTCAGAGGATGAGTTATTAAAATTAATAATTATTTACTGTTTCATTAAGAACACTCAAGTAAAACTTCTTTTTTTCCGCTACTGCAGTATGTGGCAGTGAAGACTATACTAACTACCACTAGAGTTTGGCATCAGTTCCTTAATTTGCACATTAGCAATTAGATCCATTGTCACTGCATTTATACAGTCAGTGTAAAGGCCGCACAATACAAAGGCGAAAAAGTCTTATTATAAAATAGTTCTGCTTTAAAGTGGTCTCAGGGACAACCAGGAGCCCACAAACTATACCTTAAGAACGACTGGACTAGACTATTGTATAAGCTTCTTAGAGAAAACCCTTTCAAAAGGAACAATTAATTCTTAACTGAAAAAAATTGGAAAACGGGAACAAAGCAATATAGGTTGAAATGGATGGACTAGGCAAGGGAATAAAAATGGTCTTGAGTACCATGAAAAAGTAAAAAACCTAATATCATATTGGAAGGAAAAAAAAGTAGGTAACGAAACTAAAGCATTCTTCTGAGCTCATCTAACCAGCTTACCAGTGCCAGATCGATGTTCCCTGAAAACAACTTTATGCCTCTCCCTCAGAATATGGACATAAGCTTTTACTCCCGTGGAATCAAAGCCAACTCATTCAGAAATGTATAGTTCTATAAAAATCTGTCTCGCCCAATCTCTGTAATCTGTCTAGTAAGGCCTTACAACAGAAACCTACAGTTTAGCTTGCTCCAACACGGGGATCTCACTACCATCTTCCCACCTTGAGTGTTAGAGAGTACTTCTTGGATCTCCAGCCATTTCCACTGAATGTATGTATACCCCGTTCATTCTTTTCTCAGTAACCAAACAGTTCCTATGTGTCAGTTGGAAAAAAGAAAAACAAGACATCTCCCCTCATTTTCGAGGAACTCACAGTATATTTAAGAATATAAACACAAAGCTTAAAAAAGTGTTATTAGAAATGTTATCATGCTTTTTGCTTCTCCACAATTTCCAAACATCCTTATCATTAACTTAATTGTTTGGGACTTTGTCTAATTTCTCTCAAGAGCCCATCATCACCACAGAGGAGATGCTCAATTAAAACATGCTGAATTAGGTATCTCCATTTCTTCCTAATATATTTGGTTCTCTCTAAAACTGTAGCCAGACTTGCTTCTGTAATCCTAGTAGTCCCAGGGGTCATGCACTGTAGCTGGAAATAAATTTTGGTTTCAAATTGGAAGTTGTGGTTCTGTGAAAGCTGACTGTGACTTACAGTCCATCTGGGTTATATAACCGAAGCCCTGCTCTGGTTTCTCTCACCGGAAGAAGGATCCCCACTCACTTTCTTTTGCTGACATCCCCAAGCTGACCCACTTTAAGACATCCACCTTAAGAGTGGATGTCTTACTCGCCTTTGTCTACATCTTTTCTTTTCTTTTTAGCTTCTTTTCATGATATGCTTCATGCCTAAAACAGCCTCAGCTCATGTTTAGTAACCAATCTTCTCCCTCTCATTTCAACTTGGTCTTACTAATTCAGAAGCAACTCGCTGCTGACATAAAACACGAGGAAATGTACTTACACAAGACAAACCTATATTTCAGTATTTATCCTACAGGTCAGGGACATATATTCCACCCAGACAAGAATTTCCATATTTTGAAATCCTGTACACTGTCACTCATTTCTTTACTGCCTACTTCCAGGATTAAAGAACAAGACAGTAGCCAAAGTAGAAATGGGTAAGGATGACATCACTTCCTGTTTCATGCCAAATTCAGAGTGCCTGAATTATTAATTTATGTATTAACTGCAGTAGTCCAAACTGTAGCTCAGCCTGGTTCATGACAAATTCTTTGTATAGAATATCAATTATATCTGAGATATAATTTCCTAAGTTTTTTAGTGAGAGACGTTAGTAGTGAGATGCTCTGGGGTTCTAGACATAAGACAACAACCTATTAGTTGTATTATTCCTTTGCTTTCCAAAGCCTATCTTCTTTCAAGTTCCTTCCTCTCACAATTCTATTATTCTTAATGATAATCTGAGTAACAAGACTTATTAAATACTTAATGGGATGGAAATAACATTTGGGGTTTTATACGACATCCATTTTAAATACAAATAAGTAATGACAAAACAAAATAACAATGTTGATGCGATACTACATGTCAAATTTGGAATTAGACTATTACCACAGTATCTAAAAGATGAATAAGAAAATTCAATTTTAAGATGTAGGTTAACTTCATAACAAAGTAACTCAGGACTATTCAGAAAACAAAAAACATAACCATGTTTTGAGAAGACTTTAATATATAAGACAATATATTAAAATACTATCAATGTTTAAATGATATATGCTAAAAGAGGAGAGGCAGTGGCAGGGGAAAAATCTGAAAACCACTTATATTTGACTTTCAAATATTCTATGCAACTTTATTTTTCTAATTAAGTTGCTATGGCAATTTCTGAGTACACTTGTTATAGTGTAAATATGAAGTATCTCCCAATGACTTGTGTATTGATGACTTTTCCCTCCAATATAGCCATGTTCAGAGATGGGGCCCAGAGAGGTAATTGGATCATGATGGTGCTCACTTCATCAATGGATTAACACAGAGCTGAATGGGCTACTAGAAGATGGGGCCCAGTAGAGCAAGTAAGTCACTGGGGGCATGTCCTTTGAAGGATATATCAAGTTCCCTGCCCTTTCCTCACTATCTCATTCTGCTTCCTGGCTGCCATGAGGTAAGCAGCTTTGCTCTACCACATGATACCCACCATAATGTTCTGTCTCACTCATAGGCCCTGGAAGTAATGGAGCCAGCTTACCATGGACTGAAACCTCTGAAACCACGAGCCAAAATAAACATTTCTTTTTTCAAGTTGGTTTTCTCAGGTATTTTGCCATAGCAATAGAAAGCTAACACAATACTCAAACAAAGAAAATGGAGAGAGTACATAAGATGCAGGTGGCATGAAAATATACTCCTGGTTAAATTTTAAAAGGCAAAAAAAAAAAAGAGCCAGTTATTTAAAAGTTTATCAAAGTTGATTATGAAATTACCAGTTAAGAATCATCTGGTCTCTAGTAAACATCAGTGTTAACTGATATACACAAAAACAAAGCTGGTAGACTTTTCCAAGTCCAAGATTGCATTGTTTTTCAACACAGGGTATCATTATCCTCTTGGCTCAGCCTCCTAAGTAGCTGGAACCAAAGGTGTGCACTACAGGCCCAGCTTGCATTATTTTTTTTAAAAAGATCTATAACTATATTCTTTTAAAGTACCAATCTATAGTATTACCAGTCTTTTATTTTACTTAAGACTAGCCAGACCTATGTTCCTGAGTTTCTTACCTAATTGCCTTTTTATGCTGCTTTATCTTCCTATTCCCTTGCCTAACTTTCTATTACTTCAAGGCAATTAACCTCCTGATTTATACACATAAATCCATAATCTTTTACAGGAAGTCCTAAAGCCAGAAAAGCTTTAAAAACCAAAAGTTTTTCTACAACTAAATTGATGGCAAAACCTGTCCTAACTTGAACTTATTTGGTGGTAAAACCTGATCTGACCTGAATTGACGTGAGACTATTTATACTCCTTATTCATCATCAGACAGTGTGAAAATTCACACACTTTGGTGCAGAAATATTAATATATATAATTACAAAGTGCTGCGAGACCCTGATAGGAATAGTAAATATCACATAGAATATATTTAACTTTCCAAACTTTGAAGAAAATATGAATGCCTAAACATATACAGCTCCTTATCCATTTTGGAAAAGGAATTAATGAGCTGAATTTATTTATAAGAGAATCATCTCTCCATGAGTGTATACTTTTATTTGATTTGCTATTGTATCCCCTGTTCCTAGAACTGTGTTTGACATATAGTAGAGTCTCGATTAAAATTTGTTGAATATATAAATGATCAAATTTAACTACTACAAGTGGAACTCAAAATAGAGAATAAGGGGTTGGGGATTTAGCTCAGTGATTAAAGTGCTTGCCTTGCAAGCACAAGGCCCTGAGTTCTATACCCGGCACCACACACACAAAAAAAAAAAAATAGAGAATAAAAAATTTTTGCAAGGCAGTAATCATAAAATAAGGTTTTCTTACATACAGATCCTGAATCACTTATTTGCAATTCTGAAATGCAAAAATTTTTGCCATTACTCTTTATTTTCTTGAACCTTAAGATACCCCACAAACTTGGAAACAGCTATTAATTTCTGAGATCCCAAATTTGAATCAAAAGAAATACTGAAAGGAGAAATATTTTCGAAGAAAGCAGAGTCCCATACTAGAGTCTGAAATCCTTAAGGACAAGGATGATTTTAGCAAACTTTTATTACCTAGTGAATTATCTGACACATACTAGGTACTCAATACATAATATAAGAATGAACCTAAAAGAGGAATGGGGATTTACTCCATTTAGTAAATACAAGGTGAGCACCTGTCTTGCACCAGTCACTATGCTAGGTGTGGAATGCAGCAGAAGAAGAAACACATGGCCTCTTCCTGCCTTCTAGGAAGCTGATACTTTAGTTCAGAAGACAGACATTGAATACATATAAGTATGATGAATATTATAAAAAACAAAGTTCCAGGTACAATCAGTCACAAAATAGGTACTAACCTAAGCTGGGAGGTCATAGAGACTGATTTTAAAGAGGGAAGGGAATTTAGGTGGGTAAAGTGGAGGGCGAAGGGCAAAGTGCCACAAGCAACAAAGTGAGTAAAAGCCAGACTATCAAAGCTTTACAGGCCACATCAAGATTCCAGACATTTTCATAAGGGCACAAGAAGCACCAAAGAGTTTTAAGTAAAGAAATATCTCATTTGGGCTATTTTTAGTTTTTACAATATTAGGTATTGAACCCAGGACCTTTGCCCTAAGTTACATCCTCAGCCCTCCCTTTCTCTCCCTCCCCCTCCTCTGTCTGTCTGTCTCTCTCTCATACACACATACATGCATGCTCTTCCTCTCTGAGACAGAGTCTCTCTAAGCCCCTGCAGAATTTAAACTTGTGATCCACTTGCCTCAGCCTCCCAGACTGCTGTGATTACCAGCATGAATCACTACATCCAGCTTATTTGAACTCTTAACGCTCAGATTTGTTTTTACAGAGCACTTACACTACGTGCCAGGTGTTTTATCCTATTTAATCCTCACAAAATGGGATGAATATTTCCAAGTTGGATGAAGTAGCTGACAGCTGATTAGCATCCCTACCTAGAACAAATAGTACAATACCCCTCATCAAACACACATACACACGTGCGTGCGTGCGCGCGCGCACACACACACAATCTATTTGAAGGCAGAAGGGAGTTGTTAAAAATTAGAATAATAGGAGAGACTCTTGAGTGATGAACTTCTATGATAACCATGTTTTTTCTGGGATTTAAGCCTATTCTGAGCAGGGACAAAAGCCTGAGAATCAGGACAAACTCTGTGCAATACCTACTTGAGTGCTACTGAGGGCAGAGAGAAATATAAGTAGAGCTTTGGCAGAGACATTGGAAGAGTTAAACACATAACTGCTTTTCTCAACAAATTTTTGAATACTGGGACCCTGCAATGGAAGGCTAAAAACCTAAGCAGGAAAAGAGGGAGAAAGCTTTTTGGCAATCTAACAAGAAAAGCACTAGCATTTGGGATCTGTATGAGTTAGCATTCCCATCACTGGGACAAAACGTCTGAAACCCACATCTTAAAGGAAGAGAGGTTTAATACGGCTCACAGTTTTGGGGTTTCGATCTGTAGTGAGCTGGCTCCAAGGCAGAAAAGGCATGGAAGAGGGCATGGTGGAGGAAAGCTGCTCACCTCCTGGCAGCAGGAAGCAGAGAAAAGAGAGGGGCTTCAGAGGGAGACACGCACTCCAAAGGTATAGTCCCAGTAACATTCTTCTCCTAACAAGGCCCCACCTCCTAACAGTGCATTTTGCCATAAATCATCATGTGTCAATCCATTGACGAATATAGTGCCACCATGTCCAGTCACCTTCCAAAAGCCCCACCTCTGAACACATGAGACTTTGGGGGGACCTTTGGGTCCTAGTTCTAACCATAACAGGACCCAAAGAAGAAAGGATCTACAGATGGGGTTGAGGATTTAGCTCAGCGGTAAAGCACTTGCCTAGCAAGTGCAAGGCCCTGAGTTCAATCCCCAGCAGCGCCCCCGCAAAAAAATACTATAAAAGATCTACAGAATACATCAAATTCTTTGTTGAAAACCTTGTAGAGCCAAAACCTTGTAGAGTCTGAAGGAAGACAGACCATGAGAGACGAAAACCCAGACTCAAGACGTTCCCTAAATGAAGTACTGTAACCAGTCACCTCTATACAGAACCTCTGTATGGAAGACATCATCAGGAGGTTCTACAATTCTTTTGTGCAGAATGTACAGCTTTCAATAAGGTTATGCCTATAGACAAAGTCACACGAATAAAAGTTAAATGGGAAAAATAACCATAGAAAGAGATCCATGAGTGATTCAGATATTGTTGTTAAGTGACAAGGACTTTATTTATAAGTACGTCAGTGCTCAGTTTCCCCTCACAGTGAAAGAAAATTTGATGAAAAAAAATTGATTAAAAATAGAGAATTTTCCCTGAGAACTGGAATCAATATCAAAGAACCATTTGGAAGCTAGAACCAAAAATTACATTATGCAAATAAAAATTCCTTAGATGGTCTTATAGCCCAAAACAGGATTAATAAATTGGAAGGTAAGACCAGGCATGGTGGTGCATGCCAAAATCCCTGCACTCGGAAGGCTGAGGCTGGAGGATCACCAGGAGTTCAAGGCCATCCTGGGCTGCATAGTGCATTCAAGGCCATCCTGGACTACTTAGTGAGACTGTGTCTCAAAAAATAAAACAAAAAATATATCTGGACTGCCAAACTGAACAGGAAAATTCAGATTAACAATTATTACAGAGATGTGGGACTCAGTGTCTAATGTGTGATTTGGAGTTTCAGACAAAAGAGAGAGAAACATGTGACTGAATAAATATTTGAACAGATAGTGGCCAAGACTTCTCCAAATCTGGTGAAAAATATCCATTCTGGATTTAAGAAGCACCACAAAGCCAAAACAGAATGAATTAAATAAACAATAATAATACAAATAACAATATCTTACCAAAGTACATCCTAACAAGTCTGCAGAAAACCAAACACAGAAATAAAATGTCAAAACATCCAGGTCGAGGTGGAGGATATACATTCACATTCAATGATGGCTGATTGTTCAAAAGAAAGCAAAGAGGACTGAGACAATGGAATGACATCTCAACATGCTGAAAGAAAATGACTGCCAATTTAGAAAATGATAGGCAGAAAAAAGGAATCCTTCAAAAATGAAGTTTAAATAAAGGCATCATCAGGCTAATAAAGGCTAAGGAATTCGGGGCCCAATGCAACTCACAGGTAGGACACGTGCTCAGCATGCATGAGGCCTTCAGCTCAATCACCAGCATTTCCCCCGCAAAAAGCAGGAGCAGTTAGGCATGGTGATGCAAGCCTGCAATCCCAGCACTCAGGAGGCAGACGCAGAAGGATGGCTGTGAGTTTGAGGCCAGCATGGGATACATAGTGAGTTCAAGGCCAGCCTGAACCACAAAATAAGACTCTATCTCAAAAAACAAACAAACAAAAACCCAGGAATTAATCAACAGGAAATTTGCATTAAAAGAAATACCAGGAAGGGTTGGGGATTTAGCTGAGTGGTACAGCGTTTGGCTAGCAAGTACAAGGCCCACAGTTTGATTTCCAGCACCACCCTCCAAAAAAGAAATACTAGGAAGACTTATTATGGTAAAACTAATAATAATAATCTGATGGAAAATATAGAAATATGGGAGGGAATGATGAAAAATAAAAAGGACAAAAATGTGCTTGGAATGAACAAATATTGACTGAATATTACTGCTGCAAAACAGTAACAGTAATGTCTGTGGGGTTTGAAATATACATAGATTTAAAACACATGCCAAAAGTAACAAAAGGAAGGAGGGATAAATGAGGTAAGTGTTCTAAATTACAATATTATATTATGGGGCAATAGTAAAAGTAATAGTTTACATATGACCTATTTAATCAAAAATAGATATAATAACTTCTAAAGCAGTTACCTAAAGAACAATAAAATAAAGTAATGAAAAGGAAAATATAATAAAATTATTTGAATAATGTAAAGGAATGCAGCAAGAAAACAAGATATTGAAGCAAATGGATCAAATAAGAAACAAATATTAAGATTAGGAATATGAAACCCCAAATACCAGCAAATCTATTAAATGTAAATAGACCAAATAATACAATTAAAAGACTATAATTGTCAGTCTACGTTCTAGAAGTGACTACATGATGCTTTCAAAAGGCATTCAGTGAATATAGTCACACAGAGAGTGAAAGCAAAAGAACAGGTGGGGTGCTGTCATTAAAGCGCTAACCAAAAGAGCGAGAATATCACTATCCTGATACTACACAGAACAGATCTTAAGACAAGCACGTTACTAGGGTTATTTCATAGTGATTAAAGGGTTAACCCAACAGGAACACATGACAGTATAAATCTGTATATAACCAATAAAAATAGCCTAAAATACACAAGCAAAAATGGAAGAAAAAGAAAAGAAAACTAGACAAATGCAATAGACCCCCTTCAGTTACCTGCACTAAAGTGCAATTCAAAAATATTAAATAGAAATTTTTAAAAATAAGAATTCACGTTTTAAATTGCATGCCATCCTGCATCCTGCATTGCATGCCATCCTTTCATAGTGTGATGAAATCTCGTGTCATTCCATCCTACCTGGGACGTGCATCATCCCTTTGTCCAGTATCCACTAGATAAATAGATAGATAGATAGATAGATAGATAGATAGATAATTACTACCCATTATTAGTCACTTAGTAGCTGGGTTATCAGATCAAGGTCTCAGTAAAGCACTGCTTGGGTTCAAGCAAACCATACTTTCCTTATCAAGGTTCAAATATAAGAGTAGTGATGCTGGCAATTCAGATAGGCCAAAACGAAGTCATAAAATACTTCATTTAAATGACAAGGTGAAAGTTCTCAATAAGAAAAGGAATCCCATGCTGAAGTTGCTAAGACGTTTCATAAGAATGAAACTTTTATTCTCAAAGATGTTCTATTTTATTTTTAATTATTGTTGTTCATCTCTTACTATGCTTAATATATAAGCTAAAATTTATTATAGGTATGTATGTACAGGAAAAAAAATAGTATTTGTAGGGTTTAGTACTATGCCTGGTTTTAGATATTCCCTGAGGGAGGGTGATAGGAACACATCCCCAGTGGATAAGCAAAGATTAATACACACAAGTGTAGTAGAAGATTCTACTATTCTTTCCTTAGCTGATAAACAAATTGAAAAAGACTCAATAAGAATATAAAATAATCAACTGGGTGCAACGGCACATGCCTATAAATCCAGCTACTTGGGGGGCTGAGGCAGGAGGACTGCAAGTTTATGGCCAGCTGGGAAATTTACCAAGACCCTGCCTCAAAATTATAACTAAAAAGAGCTGAGAATGTAGGTCAGTGGTAGATTGCCTCTGGGCTCAATCCCCAGTAGTGAAAACAAAAACAAAAATAAAACAATAATAAAAAGGAGTTGAACGACGTAATTACCAACTTGACCTTGGTGATGTATGTAATGTGACCCAGTAGTGACAGTATAGCCATTCTTTATAAGAACGCATGGAACATTCTGCAAAATTGACCATATGCTAGGTTATAATGGAAGCCTCAGCAAAGCAAGAAAACGAAGCAAATCAGCAAAGGAAGTCTGAGGCTAACGTCAACAACAAAAATATAAAAAGAACATCTTACATGCTTGGAAATGAAACAATATAATTCGAAATAGTCCTGGGGTTAAATAAAAGAATAATAAAAATATTTAAAAATATTTTCAACAAAAGGATAACAAATCTGACCCATTAAAACGTACTTTGGGATAAAGATAAAGCAGAGCTTAAAGAGAAAATTATAGTCATATCTCTATGGATTTTTTTTTTTTTTTGAGATAGGGTTTCACAATGTAGCTCAGGCTGGTCTTGAACTCACTATGTAGCTCAGGCTGGCCTCGAAGTTGTGGCACTTCTCCTGCCTCAGCCTTCTGAGTGCTGGGATTACAGGTATGCACCATCACATCCAGCTTTATTTCTATGTTTTAGAAAAGAAGAATGACTTAAAAATTATAATCTAAGCTTCTATCTCAAGAAATGAGAAAAAAGAACAGCAAATTAACCCACAAATAAAGCAGGAGGGTATTAATAATGTGGTGGACCGATATGGTCAACTTGAGCAGGAACACCCAGCTGGACTGAGTTGGTGTGGTTCTGGGCATGGAGGATCCACCCGAGGATTGTTGCCAACAAGGCGTAAAGAAGAACAGGAGCAGAAGATGGGGGCCAGCTGTTTCCCAGGAGAAGCTCTGTTATGGCTAATTCTCTCCAAGGGAACTTGGCTGTTCTCGTTGCAGAAGGAGCTCAGGGACTTGCTGTCGTGGAGGATGGCTGCTGTTCGCTTCAGGGGAGCTCTGGTCTTCATCTCTGCTGTGAGCATCGTATCCTGGTTCCAGTACAGATTTCTTCAGCCTTTTAGTGCAGACATGGATGTACCCGGGACACTGCTGTGGGCGCCCAGTCCTTGATTGGATCTTTCAGGTCTCCAGTACATAGGTAGATGGTCTGTACTCTTCCTGCATTTGGCTTGTGTGTGTGAATGTTGTAATTTGGACTTGTCCTGTATTAAATCTGCTCTCTTGCAAATCTTTGACTCTAGAAAAGTAACTAATACAAATAATAATAACAATATAACTTGAAATTAAAAGAAAATCAGCTAAGTCAAAAACTGGTTCTTTGATGAGATAAATTCCTAGCAAAACTGTTCACACAAACACACACACACACACACAATTATCATTATTGAAAATGAGAAAAACTTTTCAGATATTAAAAAAATAATTATCAAATGTTAGACTAATAATTTATACAACTTAAATAAAAAGAATAAATTATTTAGAAAACCTAACTACAAAACAGATAATAGAAGCAGAAGATCTGAATCATCATACATCTATTAAATCCGAATCTGTTATTAAAAACATACCAACATAATCCTAAAGAAGAAAGTTAGAAGACTGAACACACTGACTTTAAGACTTCCAAAGCTAAAAAAAAACAAATTATGGAATTGTTAGACAATTCCATAATAGACAAGTAGATTAAGAAGAGAAACACAGAGACACATCAAAACAAACACAGTCACCCAATTTTTGACGAAGAAATAGGAGCGATGCAATGGAAAAACACAAACTTTTCAATGAGTGGTCCTAGAACAACTAGACACGCACAAGGTGGGGGGAGGAGGAGGAGGAGGGGGAAGGGAAGGAAGGAGAGGCAGGGTGAGAGGGAAGAAGAAAAAGAATCTAGAACCTTATACCTTTCACTAAAATTAACTCCAAACAAATCATAAACTTAAATGTAAAATATGTAAGGCTTCTAGAAAATAACAAGAGAAAAACTAGGTGACCTTGGGTTTAGTGATTAGTTTTTAGACACAACGCCAAAAAAGAAAAAATAATATACCAGACTTCACTAAAAGTAAAAATTTCTGTGCTGAGAAAGATACTAAAGAGAATGAAAGGATAGCCATAGATTTAAAGAAAATATTTCCAAATCATATCCAATAAAAGACTTGAACCCAAACTGTGAGACAGTCTTAAAACTCAACAATCGGAAAACAAGCCAATCAAAAAGAGGGTAAATGATGTGACTAGCCATTTCACCAAAGCAAACAAACAATAAAAAGATGGCAAATAAACATGAAAAGATGCTCAATATCATAGGCCATTAGAGAACTGTAAATTAAAATGAAGAGTTATCACAATACACATTAGAATTGCTAAAATCCAAAACTCTAATAACGACAAATGCTGGTGAGGATATAGTGGAACAGGAATTCTCATTCATTATTGGTGGGAATACAAAATGGCATGGCCATGTTGGAAGGTTGTCATTCTTCTACAAATTAACCATAGTGTTACCTTCAATCCAGCAATCACATTCCTTGGTATTTACCAAAGAAGATGAAAACTTATGTCCACACAAAAACCTTCACATGAATGTTTATAGCAGCTTTATGCATAACTGTCAAAACTTGGAAGCAACTAAAATATTGTTCAATACGTCAGTGGATAAACAAACCTTAATACGTCCATGTAATAATAAATTATTCAGCAGAAGAAAAAAATCAGCTATTAAGCCAAGATAAACATTAAAGAAAAACATTAAATGCATATCAGTAAGTTAAAGAAGACAGTGAAAATAGTGTACACTGTATGATTACAATTAGATGACATGCTTTTTTTCTCATTTTAATTGATTAGCTCAGGCATTTTGTTACAGAAACAAAAAAGCCACTAATATACTATGGAAACATTTATGGAAGTTGTAACTTATTTGCTAAGCACTAACAAAATGCCAGGTGTATGATACTCTTAAAGGCAAAATTTTAGAGTCAATAAAAAGATTGCTGGTAATTGCTTCTCAGCCTTTTGGCTAAGATCAAGTGTAAAAAGATTGCTGGTAACCTAAGTCTGAGAGATGGGGCCAAGGGAAGGATGAATGGGTAGGGCACAGGGAACTTTTAGAGCAGTGGAACTATTGCATTTGATGCTGGAATAGAGAATAGACGATCTTATATATCTGCCAAAACTGAGCTGTGCAACACAAAGAGTGAACCCCAATGTAAACTAGAGACTTTAGTGAATAACAATGAATCAGTATTTAGTCAACACTAACAAATGTACCACAACAATGCAAGATGCTAATTAATAATAGAGAAAGCTACATGCCAAGTGAAGCAGGTATTTGGGAACTCTATACTTTCTGACCAATTTTTCTGTAAATCTGATACTATTCTTAAAAATTCAGTATATTAATTTCAAAAAGCTTCCTAAATAGAAAAATCCCAGACATGGGCTTCATTGGCAAATTCTTCCAAATATTTAAAAAATAACAATTCTCATAATACTCTTGCATATAATAGAAAATAAAAAAGGAAGAAACACACCCTTACTCATTTTATGAGGCCAGAATAACCCTGACATAAAATTTCATAAGGCTATTGCAAGAAAGGAAAATTACACAGAAATCTTTCTTACAACATAGATGCAATCTTTAAACACTTACTATTGGAGTTTGGCTAATTCCATTGTAGAAAGTGACTACAAGGAAATGTCACTCTCGATCTAACGGTGAGGGAAAATAGTGTAATCCACAAAATTACAGCTTTAGAAGCCATCGAATAACTGCAGCTAGTAAGACAACAAAATGAAAGGGGAAAAAATGGTAAAGTGTAACTACACTTGTTGCAAATAGGGAGAAGTGGGTGAGTGGAAGAGAGGGGAGAGGAAGCGGGGGAAGAGGGGGGAAAACCAACATGTATCGTGTACAGGTACAAAATAACCATGTTGATTGTGATCATTATGTATACAATGTACCATTACATGTTCTTGGTAAAAATAAAAAATTAAAAAAAAATGATCAATATTCTGAAGAACAGGAAATTCCTTCAAGGACAGGCAGGATTTCAAACTATTTTACCTTAGGCAGAGTACAAGAGGGAAAGGAAGCTACCATACAAGAGGGCAGGAAGAAATCAACTAAAATGTTAACTATTACAGACTAAGAGTGGGCTCCAGGTCAGTTCGGAATAGCTGGGAGCACAGAACAGAAGGGGAATTCGTACTCAGTTGTATACTCTCTCCCATAGGTACCCACACAAAATACTTGCCACAGATACAAGGCAAGGCTTGATTGTCAAAAGGAGGGCCAGGAACATGACAGCGGTAATAAAAGCCCGCCTCAAGGAAAAGGCACATGGAATTAGAAGAAGGAGAGAACTGCAGGATCTACCATGAGCTTAGCACTAACAAAAAGCAGACTGCTAGGAAAGAGATGAGATCATGGAGTGAGCTCTCCAGCTGAGCCCCAGTCCTCAGAGAGTACCGAGTTCCCATGGTAACCAAAATGGCACTGCAACTAATAATGAAGTTCAGCAAGGCCTCAGTCTTTTAGGGACTAGATGGTAAACGTACCAGTAACAATTGTATTTCAGTATACCAACAACGAACGATTGGAAATTGAAAGGAAAAGAAAATCACTTATAATAGTATCAAGAAACACGAACTACTTAGAGGACAATCTTAACAGAAAGTGTGCACAATTTGTATAGTAAAGTACAAAATCCTGACAAGAGAAAATAAAGATGATATAAATAAGAAAGGAAATAAACCATGTTCATGGACCAGAAAACTCAATATCACTAAATTCTCCCCAAATTAATCTACAGAGTCAACATAATCGCAACTGAAATCCCAAGAGATTTTCTCGTGATTTAAAAGTTGATTCTAAGATCTTTTGCTTTGCCATATTAATTTTAGAAGCAAGAACTACCTGATTTCAAGACTTACTGCAAAGTTACAAAAATCAAGGCAGTGTAATATTGGCATAATGATAGACAAATAGATCAAAGGAACCAAATAAAGTGCCAGAAATAGTCATAGATATATGTGTAATTGATTTTCAACAGAGTTGCCAAGGAAATTAGTGGAGAAAGGATATGTTTGTGAATAAGTAGATGTTGGAAATATTGGACAGCTATATGACAAAAACAATTTTGAATTAAAAAACCCATTTTAAGTTAATTTTTGTACATGGTGTAAAAGTTAAAATGGATCACACACCCACATATAAAAGCTAAAACTATAAAACTTTTAGAACAAGCAAACATGAGAGAAAAAAATTTTGAGACCTTAGGTTAGTCAAAGACTTTTAGATAGGGCAAAAAA